>JAKSZT010054134.1:9286038-9331948 GCA_026826555.1 Tolypeutes matacus
CTGTGTCCATTCGCTGGGCAACTCTCTGTGTCTGTTTCCCGCCCTCTCTTCTCACCCTTCTCCTCCTTTCTTCACTGGGATTCTATCCTCGGAACTCCGATGTGGGAGAGAGGTGTCCTACTGCCTGCACCACCTTAGTTCCTGGTTTTTCAGCGCGTCTCGTCTTGGCTCTCCCTTGTGTCACTCTCCTGCTATGTCATCATCTTATTACATGGCTCGCGGGGCCTGGCAGTGCACCCACTCGCAGGGCCTGGCGGTGTACCCATGCGTGGGGCCTGGTGGCCCACGCACATTCTATATTTTTCTTTTTTTCTTTTTACCAGGAGGTCCCGGGTATCGAACCCAGGTCCCTCCATAAGGGAGACAGATGCCTAACCACCCGAGCCACATCCATCCCCCTGCTATATCTCTTAAAGTTGACCAAAGATACCTAGAGTTACAGTCTTTTCCTATACAGGATGGTGATATAATAAATCAGGCTTAGTTTATCAGCAGCATTCTAAAAACCAGACCTAGGGAGAAAAACTAGGTCTGGGGACACATGCATGGTTTCTAATACAGTGAATGTTTAGCCTACCCTGATTATCACAAAATCAGGACAGCGAGAATATTCGCATGACACTTTCAAGTCTTAATCTGCATTTCTGGGGTTTGAAACTGTTGGAGTTTGATGTAATTATGAATTCCAAAAATATAATTGAATCATGCTTGTAAACTGATCTGTTAATCTGGGCATGATTAGGTTAGGATTAGGGCATTGAGCCCCACCCCTTGGTGGGTGGGGAATTGAATATAAAAGGCAAGGCAAAGAACAGAGTTGAAGCAGTCTTTTGAGAAGCAGATTTGATATTGGAAATAAGGCCCCAGGAGAAGAGAAGCAAGCCGTTTGCCTGATTGTCTACAGCTAACCTTGTGCAGGAAACAGGAGCCAGCTGACCTTGTGGAAGAAACAGGAGCTAAGCCCGGAGAGAAACATAGCCCCGGGAAGAGAGGAACCCCAAAAGCCTGAACCCTGGCAAACGCTGGCAACTGTCTTGCTCTAACACGTGGCAATGGACTATGGTGAGAGAAGAAACTTAACGCTTTATGGCCTGGTATATGTAGACTTCTAGCCCAAATAAATACCCTTTATAAAAACCAACCCATTGGGAAGCGGCGGTGGCTCAATCAGTGGGGCTCCCGTTTACCATATGGGAGGCCCTGGGTTCGGTTCCCCGGGCCTCCTGGTGAGGGCAGAGCCCGTCCGCACGGCGTGGTTGGCTGGCCCGGCGAGCACAAGCAGCAAGGGGGGGATAAATGAATAAATAAATAAAATCTTTAAAAAAAAAAAAAAAAAACCAACCCATTTTTGGTATTTCACATTAGCACCCCTTTGGCTGACTAATACAGAAACCATTAACAAATAGGGCCTTTGAGGATATTATTAGTTAAGGTGTGGTCAGACTGAATCAGGGTGGGCCTTAGTCCAGTGGGACTTTGTTACAGCAGCTCTAGGTAAGGAATACACCAGGTATCTGGTCCGTGGGAAACACGCTTCACAGCCTGGACTTGTACCTCCTTCATTGATTCTTTTTTTTTCCTTCAACAAATGACCACTTTTTTACTTACACAGCACAAAGGGTCTAAAATAATTTATTTGTACTGTGTGCCCAGGGGACAGTGCAACTATACCACTGCCTATGCATACAAAAACCGTATGAGGGAAGCAGATGTAGCACAAGTGGTTGAGCAACTGCTTCCCATGTATGAGGTCCTGGGTTCAATCCCCGGTACCTCCTGAAAAACAAACAAACAACAACAACAACAAAAACAACAAACATATGGCACAACTTTACTTAAGGTGTTTACACAAGTGAATATTCTCTTTTTAGGAAATGTACATGGAAGTATCAAGGGTTGAAGGAACATGATGTATACAACCTACTCTCGAATGTTCAGAAATAGAATGGCTGATGAATAGATAGATGGACAGATAGAATGATATGGCAAATGTGGCAAAATGTTAGAATTAGTGGGTCTGGGTAACTGGAGGAAGTAGGAGTATGTTGACATTCTCTGTTTTGGGTATGAATTAGTTTTGGAACTGTCCTATAAGTTTGAAATTATTTTAAAGTAAAAAGTTGAAAGAAAAAAATCATATGACATGGGGAACTTAATCTTTTAAACCTCACAACCAATCCTACCATGAAATGTATAAAGATATTCTCTAAATTTTCCACGCCAATAGTATGTACACAGCACAACTCTCCCAACAATGTATCACAGACCTGTGGGAAAAAAAGAGATGGAAGCCTCCTTGGGGCTAACACTAAGCAAAACTGAGGCTGATGCATTTTCCCTTTGGGATTCTCCACTCTTGGCAGATACTTAGCTGTACCTGCTCCTTGAACAAGTTTTATTTTATTTTTTTTAAAGATTTTATTTATTCATTCATTTATCCCCCCCTTGCTGCTTGTGCTCGCTGGGTCAGCTAACCACGCCGCGCAGGCGGGCTTGCCTTCACCAGGAGGCCCCGGGAACCGAACCCGGGGTCTCCCATATGGTAAACGGGAGCCCTACTGATTGAGCCACAGCCGCTTCCCTTGAACAACTTTTATATAGAATAATTTTTTTTTTTTTTCAGAAGGTACTGGGGATTGAACCCAAGACCTCATACATGGGAGGTAGGCGCTCAAACCACTGAGCTACACCCACTCCCCTCCTTGAACAAGTTTTGTGTACCAAATTTTCTACCTATCCCTAATCAAAACATGCACCGCAGTGCTCATAGGTGGAAAGTGAAATGCTGCTTTATACGGGGTGCTACTACTACTTTTATCATCTTGTCCACCGGGCTTGCTTCCTAGTTCCACAAAGGATTTGAGGCCGTTTTGAGATGCTAATTCCTGCAATTTGGAACCTTTCTCCTTGATTTCTCTTCCAGATTTCTTTAAGGCACACTGTTTCTTCTTCAATCGGGGCACAGCTGAAAGGAAAACCCAGGTGTCCAGGCAGTCGGGCCCCCCTTGTCACTGAATTAGGGAACTAGTATACATACAATTGATTGTATCTATTTACTTTATTAATTGTGCCCTGTCTCTGCCTTTTGTGGACAACAAATTTATTCACTCATTTATCCAATAGTTATATTTTGTGTTCAGAAAACTCTGAAAGGCTGGTAATATCCTGAAACCAAGGAGTGCCTCCGATGCTATAATTTCAGGCACCATCTTAGCCTAAAGGGAGGAACTCTGATTTGACATGGGGGAGGGAGTGCCTTTCCAAAGCTGTTCACATCACACCTAGCAGCACAGCTTGGTTTGGCAGACAGAGTTAACAAGCCCAGGCCTAGCATGTGTCTCACTTTTGCATCCTTATGTTTTCTTTTTCAGGGTGTTAGTTAAGAGGATTTCAAGTCCTTATGCCCAGGACTGAATCTGAGAACAGGCAACATCTGGGTGATGCTCCAGAGTTTTCCAGAGGACTTGGCTTAGAGGCTCTGCGGGAGTCTAAGGGGTTTAATGCTGAGAACTTGGGGATGGGCTGAGAAGGAGGATTGGAGGAGAGGTAGGAGCCTCAAGAGCTGGGGAGGAGAAGGAGGGCCATGAAACAGCATTTCTTTTTTTTTTTTTTTTTACACCAAGGAAATTTTTTTTTATTAAAGCATAGATTACCAGTTATTGAAAAATACATGGGAAAAGACAAACATACAAAGGCAGTATCATACAACTGACTTTTAAACTCACTACTGTTGAAATACGAAATGATGATCATTACCTCGAAAGGTCAGTTTATCGACACAAATCGATTTTAAGTTGGTCTATAACGCTTCACTGAATTTTGTTTACATTTGTTACTGCGATTTTCAGTTTCATCCCATACCAGAATTTTTTTTTGACACATTTACTTCTCAAAGTAGTGTATGGTTATTTTTTGCAATTAAAGTAAAAAATTATAGGAAGCTTCTCCAAGTCACAAGAATTTCAATATGGTTTCTGCTTTGGAAATAGTTATCATTTTGAGTTATCTACACTAAAATCTGTGTTATTGAAAGGCAGAAATATTAATGGCAAAATCCTGGGATTGAGAGCAGGAGGACTAAGAAAAAACAATGTTATATTTTACTGCAGACCTGCTAAAAAAGACTCATTATTTACTCTTTTTTTTTTTTTTTAAGACTTTATTTATTTACTTTATCCATTTTAAACCCCCCCTTCCCCATTTGCTGTTTTATGTCTGTTTGCTGGGCAATTCTCTGTATCTGCTTCCTGCCATCTCTTCTCATCCTCCTCCTCCAGTCTTCACCAGGATTCGATCCTGGAGACCTCCGATGTAGGAGAGAGGTATTCTGCTGCCTGCGCTGCCTCAGCTCCTGGCTTCTGGAGCTTTCAGAGCATCTCGTCTTGTCTCTCCCCTGTTACGTCATCATCTTGCTGCATGGCCCGACAGCTCAGCGGCACACAGAGCCTGGCAGCCCATGCGCCTTCTATATATATATTTTTTTTTATTTTACCGGGAGGTCCCAGGGATCGAACCCAGGTCCCTCCATATGGCAGACGGACGCCCAACCATTTGAGCCACATCTGCCCCCATCATTATTTACTTTGATACTAATGCTAGAGAAGCAATTTCTGCCAGAACACAGGTTGGCTGTGCAGTTGGCCATGCTGTATTTCCTCTTCTAAAGAATGGCAGACTTTAACAATTAATTTGCTCAACCAAATAAGCAAAGGTGAGTGAGAGTGAGCAGGGAGCTAAGCATGACTCTGAGGTTTCTAAGGAGGCTATGAAGAGCAAGAAGAGAAGAGGGTCTAGATATGACTCTGGAAATATGTCAGGGATATGCTTCCCCCAATAGAGTTCAATAGAAGAAACTTCAAAGGGGCAGTTTTGTTTTTTTTTCTCCTTGTTAATAGAAGTATGAAGTATGGAAAAGGAATAATGTCTGGAACATTATGAAGCAGCCTCCCGGTCTCATCTACCCATGTTCACCTCACCCTATTAATTTTCATAATCATTCTTTTTTTTTTTTTTTTAAAGATTTTATTTATTTATTCATTTATCCCCCCCTTGCTGCTTGCGCTCGCTGTGTCCATTTGCTGTGCGTCTCTCCGTGTCTGCTTGTCTCCCCTTGCTGAGTCGTCCTGCTGCATCAGCTCACCACGCCGTGTGGGCCGGCTTGCCTTCAGCAGGAGGCCCCGGGTTCGGTTCCTATGGTAAACGGGAGCCCTACTGATTGAGCCACATCCGCTTCCCCATAATCATTCTTACCATACTTGGTTTACTTCACAATTGTTGGTGTCCTCCTAACAGAATGTATCTTCCATGCTGTGAGAATCTTGCCTGAGTTGTCCATCACTCTGTCCTGAATATCAAGCAGCCTAAATATTTGTGAAATGAATGAATGAATGAAAATCATGGATCCAACCTACTCTTAATGATCTCTCTCAGCAGTCAAGCAAGTCCCTCAGCAGTCTGTAAACCTAGGTTTGATTCTTGGCTCATCTTTTACAATGTTCATGACTTTGGGAAATTTATCCAGTCTCTTTGGCCTTGGTTTTCATAGCTTCAAAAGGGGATAATCATAGTTAGGTAACTTAGAGGGTTGTTCTTTAGAAATAATGAGATAATTTATGTAAAGGATTAAGCAAGCTGAGAAACTATCCAGCCCTTTATCACTTATTTTGTCCTAATTTTAGCAATGCCCAGTGCAGCAAATATGCTGCTCCCTTCCAGTGTAATCCCACCCAGTTGATCCAATCCCCTCGCCCTCAACCTTGGTAGAGAGAAAAAGGGTTTTGTCCAAAAACCCACAGGACAGACTGAGGCCCCATCCAAGGCTTTTTCTACTATACCAGACAAGGAAGTGGCCTTCTCAGCTGATGGGCAATGCGACTCAAACAAACATCCAGCAGGTAAGGGGGTGCCTTAGTTTCCTATTGCTACTGTAACAAATTACCACAAACTTATAAAAGCACAAATGAATTCTTATACAGTTCTGGAGGTCAGAAGTCTGACACAGGCCTTACTGGGCTAAACTCAGGGTGTCTGAGGGCTGTGCTCCTTGTAGACGCTCTGGGGCCGAATCTGTTCCAGCTTCTAGAGCCACCTGCATTCCTTGATTCGTGGCCCCTTTTCATCTTCAAAGCAGCCATCACAGCACTCAGACATCTCCTTCTCTGACTGTGATTCCCCTGGGCCAGGATGGACAACCAGGATAATCTCCCCATTTCAAGACCCTTAACTTAATCACAACTTTCAAGTCCCTTTGGTCACATAAGGCAACATATTCACAGGTTCTGGGGATGAGGATGTGGGTATCTTTGGGGTGGTGGTGATTATACTGCCTACCCCAAGGGGCAAATTAGGAACTGGCCATCAGGCATCAGAGCACCCTTTGTGTCTCTCACCAGTTTCCAGCTGTGGGCTGATCTCTTCTAGTTCTTTCCCTCCATTTCCCATCTACTCCTGTTCTTGCAGCTCGTTTTAAAACAGGTATCAGCAGCTCGCAGTACATGCTCCACATCCACAGTGTCTATGCGTGGTCATGCCCTCTGGAAGGAGCTCGCCGTGAGAGGATGTCCAGGTTGAGCCTCTAAAACAGGGTGGTCCAGGGAAATAGGCCACAAGCCACAGACGTAAGCTACAGGTGTGATTTCAAATTTCCTAGGAGCCACGTTCAAAAAGTAAAAAGAAGTGAACCCTAATGTAAATTATGGACTATAGTTCATAGTACAATTATAACAATTTCTTTTCATCAGTTGTAACAAATGTACCACACGCATGCAAGGTGTTAATAATACAGGGGGTATATTGGAACTCTGTATTTTATGCATGAGTTTTCTGTAAACCTACACTCTCTCTAATTTTATACACACACACACACACACACACACCATTCTTGGCAACAAGCAGTGTGCAGATCTGCAATTCATACCAAATGGAGATCTTTGGATAATGGAGTGTGGTTTGAAAAAACTTCATCTTTAACCTAGTACTCAGCAGTCTCCACATTCTGCTTGTGAATAAATTCCATAAATATATGCTGCATAAAACTCTAAATAAATGTTTATTCTAATGATTGTACCAAAAAGTTAAAGGAAACAGATGGAATTAATTTTTTTGGAATTAATTTTAATAACATTTTATTTAACCCAATGTGTCTAAATAATTTATACTGATTATAATGCAATCAATATAAAAATATTGAGACTTTTTTAGACTTTTTTTTTTAATACTAAGTCTTTGAAATTTGGCATGTGTTTTATTTTATTTTTTCAGGAGATACCAGGGATTGAACCCAGGACCTCATACATGGGAATCAGGTGCTCCACCACTTGAGCTACACCTGCTCCCCTCGTGTGCATTTTATTTGAGCACTTCTCAAGTGTTCCAAGGCTGCATGGGTCAGTGGCCACCACACTGGACAGTGCAGGCCTAGAATGGAAGCTCGGTTAGGGCCCAGGGGTCAGAAGAGTGCCCTGCACAACAGGCACTCAGATTTGGCAAATGAGGAGATTAATGGACTACTTTGCTCTCTCGGGTGTGTGCTGTTTTCCAAAGCCCTGGGCAGCTGACCCAAAGGAAGACATTTAAATATGCGGCTCATTTGTATCTAATTTGTATGCATGTCTCCCAGGTGTGCTTGCTCCCCAGGCAGCTTGTCTCTAATGATCCCCACTGGGTCCAGTCTTAGCCAGGCAACCTTGAAAATAAGTGCTCAACCTTGAAAACACTGCTCAGTGTTTAGTCCTGTCTGGAAGGTGAAGGACGGAGAGGGGAGGCTCCATTGTCAATTCCCTGGAGGCCTCTGGGGGAACTGGACTCTCAATCATCTTCCCACGCCCTTTGTGATCTGGTCCTGGTCCCCCCTCGTGCCCTGCTTTCCCACTTCTCACACTAGTCCTCAATACTGCCCTCCGCACTATATTTCTGTTCCTTAAAAAGTCAAACATAGAGTTCGACAGGACCCAACTACTCCACTCCTAGGCATACATCCAAGAGACGTGAGAACATATGTTCAGGAAAGTTCATAGCAGCATGATTCATAACAGCTCCAAGTGGATACAGCCCAAATGCCCACCAACAGATGAGTGTGTAAACAGAAGGTGGCACGTCCATACAATGGAATACTATTCACCGACAAAAAGGAATGAGGTTTTACTACATGCTACAACACTGATGAACCTTGAAAACATTCTAGGGGTTCTTAACCAGGGGTCCGTGAGCTTGAAATGAAATAATAATAATAAAAAAAAACATTATTCTTGTGGGGATGTGTTGGTGCAGGTGTGATATATTTATTAAATAATACACAGTATAGTGTGGACTTAGTAAGGGGTCCATGGTTTTCCCCTGACTGGCAAAGGGGTCCGTGGAACAAAAAAGGTTAAGAACCCCTGCATTAGGCTAAGTAAAAGAGTCAGACACAAAAGGCCTCGTATGAAATGCCTGGCCTAGGCAAATCCATAGAGACAGAAAGCAGGTTCCCCTGGTTGTGTCAGAGGAAAGGGGGACGGGGCTTGGGGAATGGCTGCTAATGGGTAGGGGGTTTCTTTTTGGGGTGATGAAAATGTTCTGGAATTATATAACGGTGATGGTTGCACAACATTTTGAATGTTCTAAAACCCACTGAATTGTATACTTTAAAATGGTGATTTTTTTGGCATGCAAATTAGATCTCAATTTTAAAAATTACATTCTTGTATTGAATTTCTTGTAGTTCCTTGAATCTGATATATTGTGTCACCTCTGAATCTTTTCACATGCAATTCATTCTACTTAGGAAAATATCCCTTCATCACCACCTCCCTTTTTTTTTCTTCCTAATGACAAAATGCAGGCTTTATGTAGTCTCTGTAGGAGAGCTTCTGCCACTGAGACAGAATTGTCGTAGGTCTGCAATTTACTTTAAAATATTTCAGCACAGTGATAGATAGGTGGGTGTTCTTGTTTTAATCTACACACTCCAAGTCGGTTCGTTATCATTCGTAAGGCTCTAATTAGAAGGCCACCTCCAGAAGTGGCTATTACAATCCTTCAATTATCTTTATCCCCAGGGAACATAGAGGACCTTGGAATTTGTATAATGGCTGTTTTCTTTGGTGACATGAATGACGGCTGGGATGGGGATTGGGTAGAAATACCATGCAGGTTCTCCTGCCCCTGCAGGAATAGGGTGTTCGAGTCCCGTGAGCGTGGAAGCCTCTGGCCTTTGGGGTGGGGCCCCAGCCCTAGAGCTTTGCAGTGCCCTTGTCTGCCAGGTATGGGGGATCCTGCCACCTGATCCTGACGAGATGAGCTGAACACAGCTGCTAATATACCGTTGCATGTTTCCAGCTCATACAATGCCTACAGGATCAGAGTGCAGAGAATGACTGAACCTGGGACTGCATAGCTCTTACAGAACTGGTTGTCTGGCTGTTTCATTGTCCGTCTGCTAATAAGCATTTATATATGTGGGGGAATTTCGATGGAGCCTTGCTTTGATTGCAGCACACTACGTGGCAGTGAGGTTTGGGGATGGAGACTGATGGCTCTCCACGACTAGAGGCTCCTGATGTCTCTAAGAAGTGTGGATGACCAAACTGGCTTAGGTGAGCTTGAACCCAAGTGAGGCCTGTCAGCTCCGTGCGTCAGGGTGGTGAGTATCTCATACGCCAGCCAGAAACGGCTCCTTCTTCCCCGTCTCAGATGTCGCCAGGTGGTGCTGGAGGAGGGCCTTGCAGCGAGCTCCTCCTTTTCTGATAGGCACTGAGGCCTGCGTAACTGTTAGCCTTCCTCCCGATGAGCAGGCTGAGCTCTGACCACAGAGGATGACCCGTGCATCACCACTGCGGCAGGACCCCGCCGCGGCCACAGTGCCTTGAGTGGCATGCTTTGTGAAAGGAACACGGGAGCCAGGACTGGGACTGGCTGTAAAACTAGAAGGGTGACTTTGCTTTTCATCTCCTTTGAGTGTGTGATGGCTAATTTTTTGAGCCAGCTGGGCTAGGTTATGCTGTCCAGTTGTTTGGTCAAACACTGGCCTGGTTGTTACTGTGGAAGTGTTTCCTAGATGGGATTAGCATCAACAATCTGTTGACCTTAGGTCACGGAAATTACCCTCAATAACATGGGAGAGAGAAAAAAGAAAAGAAAAAAACAAAACAAAAAACCCACAAAAAAATAACATGGGTGGGCCTCATCCAATCAGCTGGAGGTCTTAACAGTAAGAGCTGAGGGTTCCAGAGATTAGAAGAAATTCTCTCTCAAGACTACTCTCGGGAAGCGGCTGTGGCTCAATTGGTTGGGCTCCCGCTTACCATATGGGAGGCCCCGGGTTCGATTCCTGGGGCCTCCTGGTGAAGGCAAGCCAGCCTGTGTGGCGCGGTGAGCTGACACAGCAAGATGACGCAACAAAGGGAGACAAGCAGACACAGAAAAATGCACAGCAAATGGACACAGAGAGCACAAGCAGCAAGGGGGGAATAAGTAAATAAATAAAATCTTAAAAAAAAAAAAAGACTACATTCTCCATTCCTTGCTGAGTTTCCAACCTAATGAATTCAAACTCAAGAATTCAACATCACTCTCACGGGTATTTCCAGCCTTCGGCCTGCCCTATGAACTGTGGACTTGTCAGGTCCACAGTTGCATTAAACAAATCCCTTAATGACAAATCTCTTCATATACATACCCCCCCCACATACATATGTACATAAACACACACATATCCTTTTAGTTTGTTTTCCTGGAAAGCCTTGACCCACACAAGCGGATTTGCCACTAAGAAGTCCAAGGCCAGCACCCATCCCCACTTGATTAGCTCCTTTCCATGTGATGTGACCCCAAGGCCTGGGAAAGTTACTTCACAGCAAGAATCGGGAAGATGGAGGGTTGTGGCTGGAGTGGCCCTTAGCTCTCCTGGCAGAAGCCAGTGTCCTTCTTTTGGAGAAGAACATTTTATGTTTTGGATCATACACAAGAATTAGCAGAGCCAGCTGGTCAGCTGGATACATTTTGGGGAGATAAAGTTGCCCCAGAACTCCTAATGGAGACAAGCAGGAGCCTGAAGCGAGGGTTTACCGAGCAAGTGCTTGTGCTATATGCCAGATAATTGCCAGTCACCAAACATTACTCTATTTAATCTTTGGAGCCACATTTCAAAGAAAATAACTCGAATGACTAACATTTAAGTTCTGTCTAAAGTCTCGAATGCTGTACTTGGGACTTAACACACCTGTCACCTCACTTTTTGTCCTTACTTCCAGCCTGTGAGGTAGGTATTATTATCACCATCTCTATTTTCTAGAAAAGCAACTGAGACACAAATCAGTTCAATCCTTGCCCAAGGCCACACAATGGGCAACTGTCCAGCAGGGGACAGGCTGAGCCCCGAGCACTCAGCACCATTTTACCCCATACGTCCCCCTACGAGTCAGCTGAGACTCAGCAAGGATGAACTTGACCAGGGTTAAATAGCTGCTCATTGATTGCAGCTGCATTTGAACTCAGTTTATCAAAAGTGCTGTTACAGTGAAACAGATCTGGCTCAAGCGACTGGGCTCCTGTCTACCATATGGGAGGCCCAGGGTTTGATTCCCAGGGCCTCCTGGTGAAAGGCAAGCTGACCTGAGCGGAGAGCTGGCCCATGTGGAGAGCTGGCCCAGATGGAGTGCTGGCCCGCGCAGAGAGCTGGTGCAGCAAGATGACGCAACAAAAAGAGACACACAGAGACAATAAGAGACACAGCAGACCAGCGAGCTGAGGTGGCACAAGAGATTGAGCGCCTCTCCCCCACTCTGGAAGATCCCAGGATCGGTTCCTGGTGCCGCCTAAGGAGAAGACAAGCAGACACAGAAGAGCACACAGAGAGCAGACAGTGAGCACAGAACAACGGGGCAGGGTGGGGTGGGGTGAATAAATAAATAAATCCTTAAAAAAAAAAAGTGCTGTTACATCCATTCAAGAAACATTTGGTGGGAAGCGGCTGTGGCTCAATCGGTGGGGCTCCCGTTTGCCATATGGGAGGCCCCGGGTTCGGTTCCCGGGGCCTCCTGGTGAAGGCAAGCCCACCCGCATGGCGTGGTTGGCTGACCCAGCGAGCACAAGCAGCAAGGGGGGGGATAAATGAATAAATAAATAAAATCTTTAAAAAAAAAAAAAAAGAAACATTTGGTGAATGTCTACTGTAGAAAAGATACTGCAATAAGAATGGGAATTCCAAAGATCAAAAGCTATAGTTACTGCCCCAGCAGAGCTTCAGCAGAGTGGAAAGACAGTCATACAAACAGTTATGATCCAATTCATTGAAAAAACTTGTAGAATGCAATGGAATCCAGTAAGGAATCTGCTTCAGGGACTCACACAAGACTTCACAAAAGAATTAATGCTGGAGACAAAACACTTGTCAGAAATCACTTACTTTTAAAAAATGCTGCAGTAGAAAGAGAGGAAAAAAACAATCACTCTCTTCATCATATAACCACACAAGCAGCTTAAATAGCCTTTGAATTTAAGAAAAACTTATTAAAATGACCGCTGACTCATTTACATCATCCGATATGATTTTATGAACCATCTCTAATTTTCAAACTAACTACTGCTTTGAATTTATGTAATTCATCACAAAACGTTTTAAGCCTTAAAAATAATTCAAGTATAAATATCTTTAACAGGAAAGGAAAACTAACAAGTTTCATTAGCACTGGGAGTGTTCTGATCTTTTTTTTCCTCCTCGGGTGTCAGAAGCTTGAGAACAGTAAATACTGTATAATGCAAAAATATATTTGCTTTGAGATTTTCTTTGGCCTTCAAATCCAGCTAACACTCTACAGTCTGAAAGCTAACTTCCATTCTTAAAGGTGAAGCACATATTCTGATCCTGTAATTTTCTTTTAAAAAGGGGTTGTTTTATATTTTCTCTAAGTGAGGGAATGGTATAGTCAAAGCATAGAAACTTAGAAAACAAAGATTTATGTGTTTCCAGAACATAACATTTTCTATGTAGCTGGACAGTAACTGGGAATCACTTGGAAGCATCTTTTCTGCTGCATTGAAAGTTGAAATCTGGGAAACGGATGTGGCTCAAGAGGTTCGGTGTCCGTCTACCATATGGAGAGACCGGGGTTCGATCCCCGGTACCTCCCGGTAAAAAAAAAAGAAAGTTGAAATTTCACTCTGGTTGGCAGCTATTGAAATTTTATTTATTTAATTTTTTTAGCAAGAGGCTGAAACGGTCAGTTTTACTTATAAAGCTGCTCTTGCTGGCAGCCCCAAGGGGCCCAGGAAGATCATGAGTCAATATCGCTTGTGAATTCATTGTCTCCCTGCTCCAAGGCCATCTCCCTAAGCTCTGATCTACAACGTGGGGCCGGAAAACCACCTTTCTGCTTGGCCAGCTGGTTCTATGTCAGGCCAGGACACTGCAGGGGTGGAGGAAGCTTAAGTGGGGTGACCAACTCATCCTCGTTTGCCCAGGACTTTCCAATCCCAGGTCCCCATCGGCAGGAGGGACTTGCTCCTCCCAGCTGCCTGCTGTTCTTCTGAGCGTTACCCCAGCAACACATCCTTACCTTGGCAGCAGCAGCAGCAGCTGAATCCAGTTAGTAGTTTTCTGACACTTGTGAAGTCGGCTTCCTCAGAAGCAGCAGCACCAGCCACCTGGTGTCCCTTCTTCAGAGGTCTTTGTTCCCTCAGCCCTAGGAGAGGTAGCTGCTTCCTGAAGTCGCAACTCCCGTATTTTAGAGCAGTGGTTCTTAAAGTGTGGTTCACCTGGGAACTTGCTAGAAATGCAAATTTTCAGGCTCCACTCCAGAAAACTCAGTAACTCTTGCAGCTGGGCTCAGCGATGTGTTCTAACAAGCCCTCCTGGTGATTCTGTTCCAGAACCGTTGCCTTAGAGTTCTTTTTTTGCCTTTCAACACAACAACTTTATACCAAGTTAGCCATTCCTTATATTAAATTCCTTATATTACCTTCTCACTGTCAAAATAATTGCTGTGGGCTCTGTCTCCAGACTGGACCCTGAATGATCCAAAACCGACTGCAGTAAGACAAGTTGGAGATGAAGAATGGTCAAACCAGACTAGTGGGAGTGGGGTTGGAGAAGAGGCGACAGATAGAAGAGGCCTTTAAAGGCCTTGATTACTATTTGGGAAGAGGGTGGCTTCCAGATTCCTAGGCCGGGGCCCCGATGGACTGTTGTGCCCATTCACGAAATACAGGCACTATAGGAGGATGGGTGGGGTTGATCGATTTGCTTTTGGATCTGATTGGGTTCCAATTGAGATGCTCAGGAGCAGATATCCCATAGGCAGTTGGCAATAGGGTCATGAGCTGCTCAGGAGAGAGGTCTGGGTAAAAAGAGAACTTGGTGGCAGCTGAAGCCATGGGCCCACCCAGGGAGAACACGCAGTGTGAAAAGAGGATCCCCTATCCAGGGGCCATAGGATTAGAGACCAGGAAAGACACTGAGAAGGGAGAGGCAGATGGGTGGGAGGGAACCAGAAGGGTGAGATGCTGTAGAAAGCAAGGGACAAGGGGAATTCAAGAGGTGGGTCAAATGTAGCAGAGAGGTCAAGGATGGTAGAGGCTGGAAGTTTAGCAATGAAGTATTGATGATTTTGGTGGAACAGTGAAGTTATTTTTTGAAACAGTTCTCCAACTTCTGCAGTACAAGAAGGCACACTAAAAGGAGGTTATGGATGGGGATCAAAGTAACCATTGATTCAGAAGCAGATGAATTGAAGTGGGAAGAGGCTAGTTTGCTCAAGGGTTGTGTCTGGAAGGCTTAGATGCTTGGGTGAGAAGAAATGGATGCCAAAATTTTTAGAAAAAAAAATTTAGGAGAGTGGGGTTTCGTACTCTAAGGCAACAGCTGTGGTGGACTAAATGATGTAGCCTGATTTAGACAAGGTCTTGGTCTTGATCCACATTCTTGTGGGTGAGAATTCATTGTAAATCTCTTAAAGATGTTATTTTAGTTAAGGTGTGGCCCAAATGAATGGGACTGGGCCTTTTTCAGGATTACTGGAGTCCTTTATAAGCAGAATAAAATAGAAACACATGGAGAGACAGCCTTGGAGAGGAGCTGGAAGCCAGGAGTCAACAGAACCAGAAGAGAAAGGAACCTCTTCTCACATGCTGTGTGACAGGAAAGCCAAAGAACCCGGAGATTTCTTGCCAGCCAGAATGCAACCAGCCCCGGGAGGAAGCAAGTCTTCTAGCCTCTGAAACCACGAGCTAATAAATTCCTGTTGCTTAAGCCAGAACCAATTCCTGGTGTTTGTCATAGCAGCCTGGAGAATGAAGACAACAGTTGTTGGAGTTTAACAAATAAATTAATTCAGTATTTCAACAAATAATTATCTGGGTTTCTGAGTGCAAGGTACTGTTTTAGGCAGTGCAGCTACAGTGGTGAATAAACGAAAGACACTCACTACCTTTGTGGAGCTTATGTACTTGTGGTAAAGAGACATGAAATGAAGATGCAAACCTATAATGAAATGTCAGTGCTGTGGAGAAAAAGGAAGCAGAATAAGGGGATGTCAAGTAACCACGTCATTTTGGACAAGGAAGCCCTTTCTGAAGAGTTGCCATTTGTGTAGACACCTGAAAGCTGTGAGGGCAAGGACCACATGGAGATCCCAGGGGTTAGTGACCCCGGCAGAGGGCACAGCATGTGCAAAGGCCCTGAGGTGGACTGGTTGACGTTCTTGAGGAATGTCAAGGAGGGGCCCAGGGAGTGAAAGGAAGGACAGGAGGGCATGAGGTTGGAGGGGTACCCAGGAGCCAGATCTAGGACCTTGTAGGTCATGGGAGGGGCTTTGGGTTTTATTTGAAATGTACTGAGGAGCCACAACCACAAGCTTTGGGCAGAGACGTGACATGAGATGATTTACAAGTTAAAAGGATTACACATGTTGCTCCACAGAGATTTGCTATGGCAGGGAAGGGGGAAGCAGGGAGAGAGGAGGTAGGAGGCGAGTGCAGTTACTTGTGAGAGGGATGGTGCTGATTTGGATGCTGAAGATCTTAATTGTTGATTTTTTTTCCCTAAATCACATTGATTCTTCTCACTGATAGTACTAATCTATTGTAACAAAGTTTCTGTGGTAAAGTTTTGTTAAAATCATCCATTCTTATCACACACATTAAAGTATTTACACTGAAAACAATGGCTGCATTTCAAACAGAGGGATGGGTCATAATTTTGATGTCAACAAGTTTCTCAGGCTCTGGAAAGACCTCAACTTAACAGAATTTCTGTTCCTCTCAAGAATATTTTTTTTTATCTTGGTAAATATGATCTACTTATTTTTTGCAATCCCTCTAGTATTCCTTATTTGTCAGTCGAAGACAGGGATGTCTGTGGCATTCTTTCTCAGCTTCTGTGGGTTCCTCTCTGAGCTCCTGGGTCTCTTCTCTCTGCTCTGTCTCTCCATATTCATCCCGTTTATAAAGGACTGCAGTAAGAGGATTAAGATCCACCCTGGGTCACACCTTTCTGAAGTACTCTAATCAAAAGGTCCCCCCTACAATAGTTTACACCCACAGGAATGGATTAGCTCTAAGATATGATCTTTTCTGGGGTCCATACAGTTTCAAACTACCACAAATAACAAAAGCACTTATTGAGGGATCTGTGGGTGCTGAATGAGAACTCTTGTGAGTCAAACTCACTGTGTGCCTATATCAACTCCCTATCTCCCTTGCCTTCCTTTATTTTAGAGGCTGAAAGAGTAAACACTGGCTTTCCTATTTCTCCTGTAGCTAGGGGTGGCCATGAGACTTGATCCTGACAAATGGGATGAGGTTAGTTATCTCTGAAGAGAGTTTTCCTTCCGAAACAATAAGACGAAGCCTTACATGAAGAAAGTTCTTGGCCTTTGCCCTTCACCCTTCCCTCTTCTTCCCTCCTGGGACACAGATGTGAAACCCAGAGATGTAGCAATCATTTTCCAACTACGAGGAGGACAGCCACATGCCAAGGATGATGGAACAGGGACAAAGAAGGAGCCTGTTTTAAACACCTGTTCATTTTAAAGTAAAACATATAAACAGAAGACTATACAAAACAAAGGCATATCTTAATGAGATTCAGCAACACCCATTTAACATCCATGTGGTTCAAGAGCTAGAATTTTGGCAGACGCCTCAGAGGCCCCATCCTGTGCCCCGTCCCAAACCCAGTCCTCTTCCTGTCGCTGTGGGTAAATTAATTTTATAGTAATCATTTCTTTATGTTTCTTTCTAGTTATCACCCCAGCGTACATTCCTAACATTGTTTAACAGTATAGTATATTCTTACCCATTACAAAAACATTATTAGGTCCTGCATGTCATTTAATTTATAGGTTTCCCCTTCATTTCTTTCTTTAATTTGATTTATCTGTTGAAGGACATGGGAGAGTTCCCTCCAGGCTGGGTTTTGCTGACTGCACACTCTGCCCCTGTATTTCCTGCAAATAGGCATGGGCACCCAAAGGGCGGGTCAGATTAGGTTTGACCCCTAGGAGACTGTTTTTTCAGATGACATCATCGAGCATTGAACCAGTTCTGGACAGCCTGCCTCTGGACTTGTACAAGGGCACAATCTGAATTTCTTACTGGTTTAAGCGAGTGTTTACAAGTAGTGTGTGTGTGTTTTGTTGCAGCCTAAAGCATTCCTTACTGCTACAGCTTATAAAAACTGCCCTTCCAGATAGTGTGCCTCAGGCTCGAGTCACCTTTGGATGTGTTTGCTCTTCATCATCTTCAGCTTTTCGTAATCTTTAGCATCCTGAGGTCTAACCCCCATGCTGATGTCCAGGCCCTCAATGACCTAACCTGGTCACATGGATCTAGGTATGGTCTGAGCAAGTGTGGGGATGTCTCATTTTTGGTGAATTTCCTGATCTGAGCTGGAGGCTTTGAGCATAGCGGCTTCCTTTTCTTCCACCGACAGTTGAGGCTTTGGGCCGGCAGCTTCAGCTCTGTGTGCCTCAGTTTACCCATCTTTAAAGTGGGTCCATAATATCACTTGGGCAGCAGCTGTGCATTGGTTTGCTCAGCACCATCCCAAGCCCCTTCAACGATGCCTCCCTGAACTTCAGGGATAGGAAGTCTCCTTCGTAGCTGTGTGGCCTTGTTTCCGTACTTGCCCGAAAGACATATAAATAGACACTCTGCCTAACTTCCAGGAATTCACGTTACAAAGGAGGGGCTTAGCCCTTCTTCCTTCATTGCTTTTGTTGTCTGGAATTTGGTTGTGTTATCTGGAGCTCAAGTAACTCTCTTGGACCATGAGGCAATGTGCTAAGGGTAACAGAATAGCAAGTAGATTCCAGGTTACTGACAACTGTGGAATTCCAAACTTATCCCTGGACTTTTTGTTTATGGTAACAGCTTTATTGAGATAAAATTCACACTCCATAAAAATCATCCATGTACAGTGTCCAATTCAATGGTTTTAAGTATATCCACAGAATTGTGTGACCATCACCATAATTAATTTCAGCACATTTTCTTCACCTTCAAAAGAAACCCCACAAATTCATAGAGACAGAAAGTAGATCACAGGTTACCAGGGGGCTGGGGAGTGGGGAGTTACTGCTTAATGGGCACAGAGTTTCTGTTTGGGGTGATGGGTAAGTTTTGGTAACAGGTGGTGGCACAACCAATTAAAACGGGAAATTTTGTGTTATATGTATGTTACCATAATTATATATGTATTTTTTAAATGAGGGTACGGGGTGGGAGGGAGAGATGTGCTGCCAGGCAGGAAGTCTGTGCATACTGGGGTGTGTTAGATCCACTGAGGAAAGAACCTGGACCTGGGGATTTGGGGAAGGGACCCAGCACAGTTCTCAGGGCCCTGGCCTATCTCCTTCATTTTTCCTTCTCGAATTTCCTGGATGTATTAAATAGGTCTCAATCCGAATTACATCAGTATTTTTTTTTTTCCACATTATCAGTCATTTCGAATTTCCACCTTGGGCTTTTCAGTAGCTTTCAAGTTTTTTACACTGAATATGAACTACTTTATAAGCATAAAAACGTAATAAGCATTGTTTAAAATGTTTCAGGAAATACATGCAGCTACGAAGAGTAATCACATCCCCAATTCCAGAATGCTTATTGGATGCCAACCACTGACTCATGTTCCTTGAGTACAAAAACTTGTGTACAAATGTACATAGCAGAACAAACAAAAAACAAAAAATAAAAACAAAAACAATTTACAAAAAATATACATAGCAGTATTATTTACAATAGCCGAAAGGTGGAAACAATCCAAATGTCAAACAACAGATTAATGGATAAACAAAATGTGGTATATATCCATACGATGGAATATTATTTGGCCATAAAAAGTACTGACACACGCTACAACATGGATGAACTCTGAAAACATTATGCTGAATGAAAAAAATCCAGTCAAAAAAAGCCACATATTATATGACCCCATTTATATGAAATGTCCAGAATGAGCAAATCTATGGAAGTAGAATATGGGTGCAGGTGGGGGGTTGGGAGGTGATGGCTAAGGGGTATAGGGTTTCTTTCTTTTTTTTTAGGAGGTACTGGAGATTGAACCCAGGACCTTACGAGCTATATCCACGCACCCCCTGCCTTTTTAGAATAGTTTTAGATTTGCAGAAAAATTGTAAAATAAAGCTAGTACAGAGTTCCCAAATATCCCAAACCCAGTTTCCCTTGTTATTTATATCTTACATTATATGGTACATTTATTAAAAGTAATGAACTAATATTGACACATTATTAAATGAATCCTCACTTATTTATGTTTGTTCATTTTTTTTTTTTTTTTAATCCTAATGTCCTTTTTCTGTTACAGGATACCATTGCAATTATCATCAGATTTTCTTGGGCTCCTCTGGGCTGAGACAGTTTCTCAAAACCGTCCTTGTTCCTGATGACCCTGACAGCTTTGAGGAGGACTGGCCAGGTACATTGCAGAATGCCCCTCTATTGTTTTTTTTTTTCTTTCTTTAGTATGGTAATATAAAATTTCCCCTTTTCCCCACTTTCAAGTATATAATTCAGTGGTGTTAACTGCATTCACAGTGTTGCCAATTCTAGACATTTCATATAAGTGGGATCATGCAATATTTTTCCTTTTGTACCTGGCTTCTTTCTCTCAGCACAAGGCTTTCACGGTGCATCCATGCTGTAGCATGCAGCAGAGCTTCATTCCTTTTGACAGCTGGATGAGGTTCCACCGTGTGGCTACCACCTTTGGCTTATCTGTTCATCTGCTGATGGACACTGGACTGGTTCCACCTTTTGGCTGTTGTGAATGATGCTCTAATGGACACTGGTACACAAGCATCTGTTTGAGTCCCTGCCTTCAGCTCTTTAGGCCACGCCTGGCACTTTGAAGGCCTAAAACAGACGGCAGTGATTCCAGCAGGAGAGTGGAAACTAGGCGAGGTGACCTCAAGCTCTCCAGGGCCTCCCGCCCTTCTAGAACATACCACCATTTGTGGAGTCTCATTCCAGCACGCCAACCTCCTGCAGGTTCCAAAGGTGTTTGCCATTGGTCCAGCCACGAAGGGTTTCCCACCCAGCACCAGGCAGGCTTGCAGGGGCCGGGCTCCCAGGCTTGGACCCACACAAGGCCCTCCAAGACGGAAGGAGCCACTGTTTCTTAAGAGCTGGAGTGGTTTCAGATCTGGAAGGCTCCAGGGTTCTAGCAAGTATGAGAGGCAGCAGAGAAATTTGTGCAGATCTAAATTATGTAGAGAGAGATAAGAATTGGACAGGGGCATGTTCCCTCAGGGTTTTTAAAAATCAGGGCAAAGTAGGGGACTGTACTCTAAAGTATGGTCGTATAAAGGTTGCGCACTGGACAAAGTTTTTGGTCCAGATGGCACGTGGAAGCTGAAATGCTACCTGTGCTCCTTTCATCAGCCACGTAAGAAGGAGGAACACCTTTTTCTAATTTGCACAAAGGCATCATGTAGGACAGTGGGGAGTTGCAGCTTGGGAGGGGAAGAATTGCTTCCTGACTCCAGACTGCACCCAGAGGTGCAGATTAGGTCTGAGACCTGGGAAATAAAACAGTCATTAGGATAGAATCAAACCCCTTGGAGGGTGTGGTAAACTGAACAGTGGGCCTTCAGAAGATATTTACGTCCTAATCCCCCGATCTGTGAATATGTGACCTTACATGGCAAAAGGGACTTTGCAGACATAAATTAAAGATTTTGAGATGAGGGGATTATCCTGGATTGTCTGATTGGGCCTGAATGCAATCAGTAATCACAGGGTCCCTTTAAGAGGGACACAGGAGGCTCAGAGTCAGAGAAGGAGCAAGGCGTTTGCTGGCTTTGAAGATGGAAGGGGGCCACAAGCCAAGGAATACAGGTGGCTTCTAGAAGCCGGGACAGGCAAGGAAATGGATTCCCTCGTACAGCCTCTAGAAGGAACGCAGCCCTGCAGGCACTCTAGTTTCATCAGGCCCATGCCAGACTTCGGACTTCCAGAATTGTAAGATAATAAATTTGTGTTGTTAGAAGCCATCGAATCTACAGCGATTTATTACAGCAGCAAGAGGAAATGAATCTGGAGGTGCTGCTCGTTCTCGCCCATGCTTGCATGTCACAGCAGGGACATTCGATATAAAGGGCTGGGGTCTGAGATGATGATTCCCTGTCCCCTGGCCTTGTAAAGCTCCAGGTAGCATGGCCCTGGTCTAAGAGTTTTACCTCCGTTAAGTGAATCCATGCTCATGGTGACCCCTATGAGGGAGGCATTGTCTGTATCTCAGTTTTATGGGTATGGAAATAGAAGCACAGAGAGGTTAAGTTACTTGATTGAGGTCACAGAGCTAGTAAGCAATGGGAGCAGGATTTGAACTCAGGCCGTCTGGACTTGTCACCACTGTACTTCTTGCCTCTGTCCATTGTCCATTCATCTGGGGATGGACATTTATGTTGCTTCCACCTTTTGGCTATTGTGAATAATGATGCTAAGAACATTGGTGTACAAGTATCTGAGTCTCTGCTTTCAATTCTTTTGTGAATATGTCTAGGAGTGGAATTGCTGGGTCACATGGTAGTTCTATGTTTAACTTTCTGAGAAACCGCCAAACTGTTTTCCATAGTGGCTGCATCATTTTGCATTCCCACCAGCAAAGCATGAGGGTTCCTATTTCACTATATTCTTGCCAATACTTGTTATTTTCCATTTTTCTTTTTCTTATAACCATCCTAGTACATGTGAAGTGGCATCTCACTGTGTTTTAAATTTGCATTTCCCTAGTGACAAATGATGTTGAACATCTTTTCATGTGCTTATTGGTCATGTGTATATCTCCTTTGGAGAAATTTCTATTTAAATCTACTTTCTATTTTTAAATTGGGTTGTCTATTTGTGGTTGAGTTTCAGGAATTCTTTACATATTCTGGATATTAAACCCTTATCAATAAAAAACAAAACAAAACAAAACAAAAAAAACAAAAAAACACACCCTTATCAGGGAAGCAGATGTGGGTCAAGCAGTTGGGTGCCCACCTACCACATGGGAGGTCCCGGATTCGGTTCTGGTGCCTCCTAAAGATGAGCAAGACAGTGAGCTGATGCAACAGGCTGGTGAGCTGATGCAACAAGATGCCAGATGACACAATGAGGAAACACAATGAGAGACACAAAAAGCAGAGAGTGGAGGTGGTTCAAGCGATTAGGTGCCTCCATCCCATATGGGAGGTCCCGGGTTCAGTTCTTGGTACCTACTAAAAAAAAAAAAAAAGATGAGCAGACACAGTACACAACGGGCAGACAGTGAGCATAAATAATGTGGGGGAGAGAGAAATGAATTTAAAAAACCCTTATCAGATGTATGATTTGCAAATATTTTCTCCTATTCTGTGGGTCGTCTTTTCACCATTTTTAATTTTTTTTAGGAGGTATCAGGGATTGAACCCAAGATTTTGTACATGCGAAGTAGGAGCTCAACCACTGAGCTACAATGTTTCTGCTCACTCTCTTGATAGTGTCGTTTGATACACAAAAAATTTAATTTTAAGTGAAGTCCAAGTTCTCTATTTTTCATTTTGTTGCCTGTGATTTTGGTGTCATATTTGAGAACACATTGCCAAATCCAAGTTCATGCAAATTTGTCTCTGTGTTTTTTCCCAAGAGTTTTATAGTTTTTGCTCTCATACTTAGGTCTTTGATCAATTTTGAAGGAGTTTTTTTTAATATGATGTAAAGTAAGGGCCCATCTTCATCCTTTTACCTGTGGATATCCAGTTTTCCTAGAGCTATTTGTTGAAGAGACTGTCCTTTCCCCATTGAATGGTCTTGGAATCTTTGTTGAAAATCAGTTGAGCGTTTATTTCTTGGCTTTCTATTCTATTTCATTGAGCAATATATCTATCCTTATGACAGTACCACATTTGATTACTGTAGCTTTCAGTAAGTCGTGAAATCAAAAAGTGTGATTCCTCCAAGTTTGTTCTTCTTTTTCAAGATTGTTTGGGCAATTCTGGTCCCTCAAAATTTCATATGATTTTAGGATGGATTTTTCCTTTTTTTTTCAAGAAAAGCTGTTGGGATATTGGTAGAGATTACATAGACTCTGTATATTACTTTGGCTCGTATTGTCATCATAAGTTGCAAATATTTTTCTCACATAGTCATATGTAGCTTTCAGTTTTGTATGGTGGAGTTTTTTGACATGCAAAAGATTTTTATTTATATTGTCAATTTTTTCAATATTCTCTTAATGCTTCTGGGTTTTGATATGGAAAATGTATGGAACTCCTATCTCATAAAGTGTTATGAAGTATTTTCTTCTATCATTTGTGTGATTTTACTTTTTTCATTTAGATCTCTGATACACTTAGAATTTAATCTGGTATAGAGAGTATTAGAGCCAAGGTTTTATTTTTAATATGGTTATCTAGTTGCCCCAAAACCACTAAAATAAGTCCCTTTTCTCCCTTATTATCATGTAATACACTTCCATAAGATTGTTTCTAATCTGGATTTTCTAGTCCTTTTCACTGATCTAGTCACTCATGTTCCTATAGCACATTGTTTCATATTGTTTTTAATAGCTCATCGTTACCCTCCCATTTTCTTCTCCCCTGGCCCAGCTATCTTTGTTCGTTCTCCTTCCAAACGAACCTTATAATTAACTTATGAAGCTCTAGAAAATTCCCTGATGATATTTTCATTGGAATTGCCAGAAATTTGTAAATTAAGTCGGGGGCAATTGGCTTTATGATGTTGGCAGCCTCTTTGTTTCTAGCCTTGGAATCCGCTCGCCATCTGGTGGCCAAAATGCGCAACAACAATCTTTCCCGATTCACCGCAAAACAAAACAAAAAAAACCAAAATCTTAAAAATAAAAAAAAAAACCCTAAATATTATCTGTATTAAATATATCACCCCCAGACTAGCCAGCACAAAGCAATAATCATTTGTTAGCTCACACAGTTTCTTTGGGGCAGGAATTCAGGAGCGGCTTTAGCGGGAGGCCTGACACCTCTCAGGAGGTTGCGGTGAAGGTGTGGCCAGGGCTGCAGCCGCCTGCAGGTTTGCCCGGGGCTGGAGGACCCGCTTCCAAGATGACGGGTCAGCTGGTGCCGGCTGTTGGCAGGAAGCCTCAGTGCATCACTAGGTGACTCTTTCCGTGGGCTTCTCAAGATATGGCCGCCTGGCTTCTTCCAGGGTGGGTGTCCCAAGGGAGATGGGCGGAAGCTATAATTCCAGATAATTTTAGCCTTACAGAGAAGTTGCAAAGATCATCCAGAGAGTGCCCATAGGTCTCTCACCTTGCTCTCCCTAATGAATACCACAGTACAATATCAAAACCAGGCAACTAACATTGGTACCCTATAATTAACCAAACTACCAACCTTACTTGGGTTTTACCAGTTTTTCTAGTAATGCCCTTTTTCTGTTCCAGGACCCTATCGGGGATCCCGCACTGCATCTGGCTATTTTTTTCTTTGTCTCCTCCGGGGCAGTTACCGGATTTACTCTAGGTTCTTGACTTATGCTGCAGAAATGAATTTCAGAGCAGGTGAGTGAGGCCAGTAATTTATTAAGGTAGGGAGGGACGAGAAAAGGGAGAAAATAACAGATCACAGTCCCGGTAGAGGGTAAGGGGCTGCAGAGTGATGGAGAGGGCTGATTTATAGACTACAATTTCCCATTATAGATGATAAACGCCCAGGTTTTACTTGTGTGTTGATCCATGCAGGGGGAACAGGGTGAGAGCAGGGCCGAGAGCGAGAAGGCAACAGGGGTCAGGAACAGGAGCAGAAGGGGCGACTTGACCTTTGCGCCTGCTTTTTAAACTTAGTTATCCCACCCCTTTGCTTAATGGCATGGAGGTGTCCCAGGTGTTTGCTGTTTTGATTGATTACCACCCATCAATCCCCCGGGAGGGGCTAGTGATAATGTCCCGGGAGAATATCCGGAGACTCTCTTGGGCATCTCATTCTGTGTGGTGGAAATCTCGTGAGGATCTTCCAGCAGCCACCTTGGGGTATTGACGTCCACATGGTCCTTTTGCCAGGTTCCACATCCATCTATTCATTCCCTGTATGAAGCCTGCTTCAGGGCTGTAATAGTTCCTCAGTCTTTCCTTGTCTTTCACAACCATGGCACTTTTTGAAGCATATGGATCAGAAATTTTGTAGAATGTCTCTCAGTTTGGGTTTGAGGAGTCCAGCCCCAGGCCCAAGTCCCATGTGTGACTTTTCAGGCCTGCCCCTGGGCCGTTAGCCAGCAGCCCTCCCCGGGCCAGCCTTCTGGGCACCGTCTCCGAGCAAGGACCGTGCAGGGTGGTCTCCGGGGGTGGGGTGGGGCGGGGAGCAGGCGTCCGGGGGCCTCAGCCCTGGCCCACGCTGGTCTGCTCTCACCCCAGTCTGCAATCCTAGGCCATGGCCTTCCCCTGGGGCCTCTGCTGAGACCTCCTTATTGGGGGTTGGAGTGGAGGCAGGAGGCCTTGGAGACCCTTTTGTGCACTCTCAGTACTTTTCCACTCCTGGCCTCCCCACTACCCCAGCTCCTGCGGCCATGAAGCTGCAGGAACCTTCTGCTGAGGGCCCCCCTCAGCAGTGGTGAGGCAGGTTTGTACAGGGTAATGGAGGAGAAGACGACCCACAGCATGGCCGACAGGCAACATGGCTGCAAGACCTCCCTGGGGCCTGGAGTTTAACCTCGAGGTCCCAGGTTCTCTTTCTGGGACCTCCCCTTGACCCCGGATGTTCCACAAAGGCCTCACCATTGCCGCCCACCATAGGTGGGGTAACCAATAACCGCTGGGGCCTGTTCCCTTATCATTAGCAAGGGGGTGGAATAATTAACAGTTTAAAAGGTAATCACAGGAGGCAGAGCTCACTTTCTCTGCCTAGAGGGGCCCGCACTAAGTCTTGGTGTGTATTTCTGTCTTTCTCTACCATTTCTCAGCAAGCTCTCTTCTTTCCCCCATTTCCCAGATAAATTCTTTTTACTGGCCTAACTAAACTGGTGTGTTCATAAATTCTTTTATGCATCATAGCCAAGAACCTAGAGGAATCCAACGCTTCTCCGTCTTCAGTGGGACACCCAGGTCTGCTCCGATCACACTCACCCTCACCCTCACCCTCACCCTCACCCAGCAGGGCACGTTCCAAGGGGGAAAACGGAACCGGGGTGGGCCAGGGTACCTGTGCTTTCTTCTCTCTGCTAACCTCTTGCTTAGACCATCGCAGGGAGTGATTCGAGGCTTCACTGCCTTTCCTTTTTGGCTTGGTTGCTGTTTTAATTGGCACCCGGCAGCTCGGCTCAGTTTGGCTCTTAAAGGGGTTTGCCTGATGTTTTTCTCATGACTGGAATAGTTAAGCATTTTTGCCCAAAATACCACAGAAAAGATGTGCTGTTCTCAGTGCCTGCCACCCAGAGGCGCACAGGGTCGGCATGTCTTGTCACTGGTGATGCTAACCTAGTTCCCTGGGTGAAGGACGGCGTCTCCTCCGTTTCTCCACTGAAAAGTCAGTCTTGCCTTTGATAGTTCATGAAGATTGTGAGGGCGATACTTTGAGAATATACAAGAACTGTTTCTCCTCAAAAATTTTGCCCACTAATTTTAGCATCCTTCAGTGGCTCTTACTGGCAACAGTGATTACTGTGGTGTTTGCCTCATGGTGATTTTTCACGTCTCATTTTCCTTCCACATTTATTAACAGATTCTACTGAAAGAAAGAGCTGCCCCCTATTTATTAACTTATTCAATTACTTACATAGGTAAGTACAGATACTTAATTTTATTCCATGGATTAAAATTGTGATATCACTATGGATTAAAATTGACATGACAGTGCAGTGTTTAGGGGGAAAAAAGCAAAAGAAACAACACCCCACACTGATGGGGATGTGGAAAGGAGACAGGAGCCAACAGAAAGAGTTTCCAATGGCCAAGCCTGTTTGAGCAACAAATAAAGTAGTATGGATTATAACTTAACATGTAAAAATAAATATCCAAGAATTCATACTGATACAAGTCAATAACGGAGTGAATAATAAATGGCGAAGAAGAGACAAATCTCCTATGCAAAAGAATTCTGAATAATTTGTGTAGATAACTTCTCCCTCAAAGAAGTGGAGAAATATGCTCCACACCTAAATGTGGGCAGCATAGAGTGACTTCCTTCCAAAGAGTACAGTATGGAAAATGGGGTAAAAAAAAGTAGCTTTACAGTGGAGACACCTGCAAACACAACCTCAGCCTGGTGATCAACGTCACCATCAAATGTCAAGTATTATGTTGATAGTAGGTGCCCTTAGTATGACGTGATGAGAATGTGACGACCACTTAACCTCTGTGGTCTTCCTCTCCCAAACCTGTAATCTAGTCTAACCATGAGAAAAACACCAGAAGAATTGCAGTAAAGGGGCATCCTATAATATACCTGGCCTGCACTCCTCAAGACTGCCAATATCGTAAAAAATAAGGAAAGGCTGCAAAACTGGCATTGTCCAAGAGGACCCTGGGGAGACATGACAACCCTGAGTTTCCTGTGGCTGCTGAATGGTGACCACAAAACGTGGTGGCTTAAAACATCAGAAATGTATTCTCTCATCATTCTGGAGGTGAAATCAAGGTGTCGATAAGTGAAGAGGCTCCGGGGAGGGGGACGGATGGGGCTCAAATGGTTGGGTGTCCATCTCCCATATGGAAGGACCTGGGTTTGATCCCCGGGACCTTCCAGTTAAAAATAAATTAAAAAAAAAAAAAGAAGCTATACAGAAGAGGCTCCGGGGAGAATCCTTCTGTGCCTGGTCCAACTTGAGGCTCTAGATGTTCCGTGGCTTGTGGCTGCCTCACTCTAAGCTCTGCCTCTGTCTTCCCACGGTCATCTTCTCTGTGGGTCTGTGTCTTCTCTTCTGTCTCTTATAAGGACACTTGCCATTGAATCTAGGGCCCACCCAGGTAATCCAGGATAATCTCCTCATCTCAAGAATCTTAATTACATCTGCAAAGACTTTTTCCACATGAGGTCATATTCACAGGTTCTGGGGTTTGGGATGTGGACATATCTTTTTGGGGGGCCACCAGTCAACCCACTGCAATGACCAAATGTAATGTGGTATCCTGGCTGGAATCCTGGGACAGAAAATGGACATTAGGTAAAAAATAAAGAAATCTGAATAAAGTTTGGGCTTTAGTTAGTAATAACGTACCAATATTGGTTCATTGGTTGTAATGAATGTGCCATACTAACGTAAATGCTAATAATAGAGAAAACTGGGTGTGGGAACTCACTCTACTATCTTTGTAATTTTCCCATGAATCTAAAACTGATCTAAAAAAATAAAGTTTATTTTTTTAAAAACCCGATATTGAGAAACTTTAAAATTGTCACCAGTCTGGTGGGTGTGAAATGATTTGCCACTGTGATTTTTTTAAGAATTTTTCTGAATACCAATGAGTTTGAGCAGCTTTGGTTTTCCCTCTTGTGTCCTATATGATACATGTATTCGTCAGCCAAAGGGGTGCCGATGCAAGGTACCAGAAATCTGTTGGCTTTTATAAAGGATATTTACTTGGGGTAGAAGCTTACAGTCACAAGGTCATAAAGAGTAAGTTATTTCCCTCACCAAAGTCTGTTGCCATGTGTTGGAGCAAGATAGCTGCCTGTCTCTGTGAGGGTTCAGCCTTCGTTTTCCTCTTAAGGCGCTGTGGTCCAGCTTGTTCCGATCTCAGCTGTAGGCTGGCATAAGGTGGTCTCTCTCCCGGGTCTTGTTTCTCTCAGGGCTCAGCTACAGCTGTAGGCTATCAGGCTCATCTCTCTTCCCTTGGCCGCAGGATCCTCTGTGTATCTTCTCCGTGTGTCTACTTCTGTGTGAGAGTCTGTTTTATCAGTCCACGAAGGGAGTGGGGACTCAACCCTGCATGCCCTAATGACATGGTCAAATCAAAGCCCTAATCTTTTTTTTTTTTTTTAAAGATTTATTTATTTCTCACCCACCCCCTGCCTTTGTTTTTGTACTCACTGTCTGCTCTCTGTGTGTTCTTCTTTGTCTGCTTGTCTTCTCTTTAGGCAGCACTGGGAACTGATCCTGGGACCTTCCGGAGCAGATAGAGGCGCTCAATCTCTTGTGCCACCTCATTTCCCTGGTCTGCCATGTCTCTTATTGTCTCTCCTCTATGTCTCTTTTTGTTGCGTCATCTTGCTGCACCAGCTCTCTGCATGGGCCAGCACTCCACATGGGCCAGCACTCTGCACGGGCCAACTTGCTTTTCACCAGGAGGCCCCAGGAATCGAACTCTGACCCTTCCATGTGGAAGATGGGAGCCCAATCACTTGAGCTGCATCCACTTCCCCAAAGCCCTAATCTTAACATAATTGAATCAAAGACATCACAGCTGAATCTAATACAATCAAAGGTTATCATGCCTAGAAAAACAGACCAGTTTTACAAACATAATATCTCTTTTGGAATTTATAAATAATATCAAACTGCCACAACATATAGTAGATTTTTTAAAAACAATTTATTGAAGTATATCATTCATACATGAACATACATAAATAATGTTTTCAGTAAACATCGTGAACTTACAAAACAAACATGCGTAACATCATACAGGGCTCCCACACATCACCCCCCCCACAAACACCCTGCATTGCTGTGAAACATTTGTTAACAAATCATGAAAGAGCATCGTCAAAGTATTACTACTAACTATAGGCCATATCTTACTCCCCTATACCTTTTGTTTCCAAGGATTTATTTATTTATTTTTATCCATTTTTATCTCCCCTTCCCCACCAGCTTTTACTGTTTTTGTGTCCATTTGCTGGGCAACTCTGTGTCTGTTTCCTGCCTTCTCTTCTCATCTTTCTCCTCTGTCTTCACTGGGATTTGATCCTCGGAACCTCCGATATGGGAGAGAGGCGTCCTACTGCCTGTGCCACCTTAGTTCCTGGTTTTTTGGCACGTCTGGTCTTGGCTCTCCCTTGTGTCACTCTCCTGTTACGTCATCATCTTGCTGCGCGGCTTGCGGAGCCTGATGGCATAACTGCATGCGGGGCCTGGGGGATGAACCTGTTCGCGGGGCCTGATGGCGCACCCACGCATGGGGCCTGATGACCCACGCGCCTTCTATATTTTTCTTTTTTAAATTTTTACCAGGAGGTCCTGGAGATTGAACCCAGGTCCCTCCACATGGGAGATGGACGCCCAACCATTTGGGCCACATCCGTCCCTCTGCTGTATCTCTTAAGGCTGACCGAAGATACCTAGAGTTACAGTCATTTCCCACACAGGATGGTCATATAATAAATCAGGCTTAGTTTATCACCAGCATTCCAAAAACCAGACCTAGGGAGCAAAACTAGTTCTGGGGACACATGCATGGTTTCTAGTATAGTGAATGTTTAGCCTACCCTGATTATCACAAAATCAGGACAGTGAAAATATTCTCATTATAATAGATTTTTAAAAAAAATTTACTTTTGTCTCTCTTGGCCAGGATTTCAGGCTGACAGAGTGTAGGTCTTGGGAACTAGAACTGAAATAATTTAGGGCCTTTGGGTAGGTTTAATGTAACATCTGGTGTTTAAATACCATCTATATGCTGATAGATCCTGTTGCAATTTAAGTCCTATGCGAGCAGACATGAGATGGAGTTTGGGGTACAAGATATTTATTAGGGATCAACACCTGTTGGAAGGGAGGGGAGGAAGCAGGGTTAGGTGGATGGAGAATTTGGACTGTGATATGGGTACACACCAGCCTTGGTTGACCCCACAAGAAGCTCTGGAGCATGTATAGCCAATTAGAGTTGTGTCCTGCTTGGTTCAAATATCTGGGCCTCACATCCCCACCTCCATCAGTCACTGGATGGGGCACTCTTGAGAAGGGCACACAACTGGACAAGGTGGCTCTCTGTAGCTAAGGCAGGCCCTGAAGGAGTCTGCTGACAGCACCCCAGCACCTGGCAATAAGTTCTGCCTCGAAGGGGGAACTGGGCAGTCTATCTCTGTGTCCATCTTTAGTTTCTCTTGGGTGTTGAATTGTATTCCCCACAAAAGACATCTTCAATGCCTAACCTCCAGTCCTGCTGGTGTGAGCTCATTTTTTTTTTTTTTAAACAAATCAATTTTATTGATACATATTAATAAAACAAATGCATCCAAACTGTACAATCAATGGTATTTGGTATAATCACATAGTTGTACAATCAGTAGTAATGTTTTTTTTTTTTTTTATTATGGGTAAAAATCAAAATTCTCACCTTTGAAGATGTTACTACTAATTAAAGTGTAGCTAAACTGAAAAGGGCAGGCCTTAATTCAATATGGCTGAAGTCCTTATAAGCAAAGGAAATTGGATATGGAAATGAAAAACCAGAGGCGGGCACATAAAGAGACAAGTCACTGTGTGATGGAGGACTCCAGAACACTACAGGCTTTGGAGAAAGCATGGCCCTGTCAACACCATGAGTTTGGATTTCTAACCTCCAAAACCATGAGCCAAAAATTCCTGTTGTTTAAGCCAACCAGCCTGTGGTGGTTGTCATAGCAGCTCTGGAAAACCAAGACAGTCCCAAACTTCTATCTTCTATCTTCAGTGCAAACCTGTCCCTTGACTTCTGAATGTGTATACCAAACATCCGCACTTGGATGGACCCTCAACTACTTGTGTCCTAAGCTGAGCTCCTGACTCCCCTCCCACAAACATGCATGTTCTACAGGCTTCCCTCTCTCTGCCCACAGCAACTCCATTTGTCCTGTTGCTCAGGTAAAAATCCTTGGAGTCATCTTTGATTCCTCTCTACTTCCATAAGTCATATAGATCAGTCAATACCTGTTGACTGTATTTGTGAAACATCCCCAACGTGACCATTTTTCACCACTTCCACTGCTAGCACCCCGGGCCCACATACGTGTCACCTCTGGCCTGGGTTATTTCAGGTGCACCGCCACTGGTCTCTCTGCTTCCACCTCTACCCTGCCATAGTGATTCTCCTCAGTGCAGCCCAAGGGAGCCTGGTGAAGTGCAAATCAAATCGAGTCCCTCCTCTGCTTATTACAGTCAGTAGCTTCATGCTCACCATGAATAAACACCAAATTCCCTTCAATTGTCTACAAGGCTCAGTGTGATTTGTCACCTCCTCACTCCCCTATGAATTCTGACTGCATCTGCTCTGCGCGTTCTTGCTCACTCCACGCTGCCTGGAACCCCCGTCCCCCCTCCCCCAGTATCCCCATGGTTCCCTCCTTCTCCTCCCTCAGGCCTCTGATCAAACGTCACCTCTCATTGAGGGCTTCCCTGAACTAGACTCACAACCACTTTCCCAGTACTCCTTATCTTCTCTTTGGTTTGTTTTTCTCTGTTGAATTTATCATTGTCTAATATAACTTACTTATTCGTTTTGTTTATATGTCTCCTACTAGATTGTATAAGATGCACAAGGGCAGGGAATTTTGTCCCTTTTGTTCTTGTATATCCCCAGTGCTAGAACAGTGCCTGGCACATAATTAGGGCTCAATGAATATTTAAAAATGAATGCAAGAATGAATCTAATATGGCATTTGCCACAATAATAGAGTTGATTTGTTCCTTCTTTAATTTTAGTTACATTATTGGTATGTGAATGCATTCTTAAAAAATATTCAAGTATTAGAGGAAACCCAAAAGTCACCCTTCACATGAGTAGGGGACATGTCACATTTTGGTCTGTCCAGGTGCCATGCACTCTTTCTCTCTTGAGAGAGTCCTCAGTTACGTGAGTTCCGCAGGGATGCGAATTGGCACCTCTTTCATGGAGGATGTATTAGTTTCCTCTTGCTGCTGTAACAAATTAACACGCACTTGGTGGTTTCAAACCAACATATTTGTTATCTTAGAGTTCTGGAGGTCAGAAGTCTGAAACGAGTCTTCCTGGGCTAAAACCAGGGTGTCACAGGGCTGCATTTCTTCTGGAGGCTCGAGGGGAGAATCTGTTTCCTTGCCCTTTGCAGCTTTTAGAGGCTGCCTGCACGCTTGGGCTCGTGGCTGCTTCCTCCACCTTCAAACCAGGAGTGTAGCATCCTGACCTCTGTCTTCTTCCTTACATCGTCTCTCTCTGATTCCGACCCTTCTGTCTCCCTCTTAAAAGGCCCTTATGATTAGATTGGGCCCACCTGGATGCCGCAGGCTAGTCTTCCCATTTTAATTCACTCCCGTTCGTTCGCAAAGCCCCTTTTACTATTTAAGGTGACATAGTCATCAGCTTTGGAATTAGGATGTGGACATCTTTGGGAGCCATTATTTGGCCTACCACAGAGGCAGAGTGTGGACTTCTTGACAAAAATTGCATATTCTTTTGCTTCTTTCAGATCCTCCAAGACACAGAATAGTGTGGTTAAGAATGTGGACTGGCTGGGTTCAAACCCTGGTTCTGTCATGCACTGGGTGTGTGACCTGGGACAAAAAACTTGACCTCTCCATACCTTTGTTTCATCATCTGTAAAAAGCACTTAATAATAATATCCACCTCATATCCACCTCACAGCGTTGCTGTGAAGATTAGGTAAATTGATACGTGTGACATACTGAGGACACGCTAGCAGGTAGCATGTGCTCAGGAAAACATTCCAAGTTTCAAGTGTTGTTTCCAGGCAGGTCTGGTGTAGTCAAGGAGATAAGTTTAAGGCCTCTCCTCAATAAAGTGAACACCTACTTTGTCCTCAGAGCTGTTTCAGACAGAGGGTGGGAGAGAATAACAACAGATAAAAAAAGGAACTTGCTCTGAAATGGCGCACTTGTCAGTCTGCGAGATAGACTAAGAAATGGCCAAGGGCAGGATTTTGGATCAAATAAACACAGGTTTGAAAATGAGGTCTACCCGGTGTGATCTTGAATGAGTTACCTCACCTCTCTCACCCTTGGTTTCTCAAGCTGTGAAATGGGATTAACTCTGCACTTGCACCCATAGAATTGTGGTAGAGATGAAATCCAGCCACGCATGTAAGGAGCAAGTGCTCAACCCTGGGAACAGCAATTAAAATTGTTGTTAGGAACAAGATGAAAATGAGTGCAAAGGTAGGGGTGAGCACAGAGTGCTCAGAGACAAGGAAACTCATGAGGTTGCCATTGGCTCCCCATCCACAGGAAACTGGTTCTTCCACCAGGGAACTCCTTTCTTTTCTATTGTTTTTTTTTCTATTGAGATTCAGACCCGGTTGCCTCTACTTTGAGAAGCCTCCTTTTACAACCCAACTCCTGAAGGGCACGAATTAGTGAGGCCACGAGACCAGAGAACCACACCTGGCATTTAGTCCGACTTAAGCTTTATTGGGACTTAGGAACAGAAGAGACTCTTTGATGGTCGCTGGTCAAAGAATGAATGAAGTTAGCGCTCCGCATAGAGATGAGAAAATGAGGGTGATATAAGGGGTTTCAGAACAAGGACATTTCACAGGGTGTGAGAACAGAGTTCCAGCTAGGGTCCTGTGAAGTGTATATATCGGGTCTGGTGAAGTTTTCACTATGCTCGTAGGAAGGGCGTTTACCAAGGACGTTTACTACTTTCGGAAGATTGTAGTTAACGATACCTTCCATGCATTGTTTTCCCTCTGGGGAGGGTTGTTAACTTTGACTTATGTCTAAGTCATGCAGACAGCTATTTGCTGAGGATTTACGGGGGCCTGGGTCCCCACAAAAGCACCCCTGTGTAGCGGCCTACATTGACATAGGACAAACATTGCATCCACACTCCACAGTAACAGTGTAAAAGGCAACAGCTAAAGATGTTACCTGTTTTTCAGTGACAATTGCAGTCCTACCTGGCACAAAAATGGCCAATGGGTAGAACCACCAGGAGGCGCCCTTTACCTTGTATCTATCTTTGATAGTAAAACTACACAACTCACGGGGGAACCACCCCACATCACGGATTCCCTCTTGTCGTTCCATGAAGACAGGGGCGATGTGATCTAGGGTGACAGACTCAGCTGTTAACCATCCTAAACCATTATATACAGCATATCTTATAAAGGCCTGGGCTTATTCACCTGCTCCCTTACAAGGGAAAAAAATATAATTATGAGTCTCAATGAAAGATGGCAGCTGAATCTCAGTCTTAAATGAGAAGGTCTTGTTCCAAACGTGTCGATGGGTCATATTCTGTCATGCCAGCAAGGTGTTCCACGCTGTCCAATTTGCAGGAGTTACTGTTCAAGGAAGGCCAGTAGCTCCTGAAGATGGTAAGTCTGTGCAAATTCAATATTGGGTTCAATTGTGCGCATGGGTTCCTGATGAAGTCCACTGTAGAAAGGTGTTGGCTAGGGCACTACGGGCAAAAAGAAAGATGTTTCTGGGGAACAATAAGGGGCGGATCATGCTGGTCTAACAGTATACAAGCAACATTTCCATTAGTAGATAGTTCACATAGACACACAGCTATTTGCTGTCCTGATAGTTTGCCTCCCTACCTTCACCTGTCAGCTTTCAGGGAACCAATGGGGAGATATTTCTGTTTGGAGTTATTCAGGACTTCTTTTGAATCTGGGACTTTCAAACTGGACCTTTGGTGGGTTTTATTCTGACCAGCTGCCTTCCCTGTTTCCTATACTAACCTGCCTCAACCTTCCCCTCAGAGAGTTTACACCCTATTCTTAAAGGGGAGCTGAAGGGTGATGGTCATTCTTCTGTAGCTGCTTCCTGCTGGTTAGGGGCAGAAGACCCTGCCTGAAGAGGTTATTCTATTGAGGTTGAGGGAAGATGGGTCTGGTGCCATGGTTGGAACTAGATGAAATTCCTGCATGACTAATACCTTGTTCTGGAAGGAGCTGATTCTGGAAGAAATAAACTTACCTTAGAATTTTGAAGATACATGGTCCTACTAAGAGGATAAAGAAAATGGTGGTAAGTGGCCCCAAAAAGGGGACCAGCTATGACGTACTGGACCATGGGAATTAGAAAGGCCAGGTGCCTTCAGAGACTACATCCTCCTGAAGCTGATAAGCTTGATCTTGTTTCAAATGCTGTCTAGGAAACTGCCACCCCCAGTTCCCACAGCGGTGGTTATACCTAGGACAGCTAGGAGAGGTATGAGGAGAGGCACTGCCCTAGACATAAACTCACAAAGACAATATAGCAACAACAAGATAAGCATATGGCAAGCAAAATAAAAACAATACTTAAGAGAGCCATTATTTTATAGGGACATTCATAAATTACTTAAAAAAAACGAATTAAGTTTACAAAGACTTTTAATACGTTTGATATCCCTCTGAATGTGATCTAGAATAGAAGGGACGTTTTCATATTCATCAGGCATATAAGTACAGTATTTAATACTAATCAATGCACTAATCAATGTACAAGTTCCTCTTTGAGCTGCAGTTAATAGATCTAAGCTCCAGGTTTGCAGTACCATACATGTTGTCTCTCCATGGGAACAAGCCATAATGCCAATTGTGTCTGTTTAGGTTTTACTCATATTACTCTGGTAATTATTGCTCCACTTGGTATATCCTTCACACAGCTGGCATGCTGCAGCACCATTGGCCCTTGGAGGGAAGCTCCAGTGTTTCATCAGCCTGGTGCATAGTGCCCTTTGGCACTATGAAATGGAGCTAGTCTGGAGGCAATGTCCATTGTAAATCTGGCCATACTGAGCCATTGCTGGCTACTGCAGGAGTTGGAAACTGCAACATACTTTCCATCCACTTCAGGAGCCATGTCCAGAGATGTGGTAGATCGTTTCATTATTTTAGAGGTCGTAGTGACCAACCTAGCTAATAACACAAATGGAGGGGTACCATGCAGGGCACTAGAAGCCTGGTTTGAATGCACAAGAGAGTTTGATAACACTGAAGTCTATCTCTTAATTTTCTATACACTTTCTAAATACTTTCAATGCAGTTTATAACATGTTAAATGAACTTAATTTTTTTAGTACTTTACTTTTTACTTTTACACCTTTACCAAAATTATGTTACTCAACAGGCAAAACATAACATAAACTTTTGCTTTTCTTTTCTTTTAAAGCCCCTTTTTGTTTACAATGGGGTGACTGCATGCTCTTTTAGAGAAGCATCAGAGCAAAAGAGTGTAACTAAGAGATTTTGATTGTTTTTATAGCATCACAGTTTTCTAAGAATAACTGAAACTATAACCAACAATATCACCATGCAGATCAGTATTAGGATAGACTAGACAGTGAGAACTTTAAGTCTTTAAGAATTTTTCATACAATCCCCAAACATGTAAGTAAATCACACATTTAATTTCTTTTTTATGTTGTTTCCTCTTTTAGAAACATACTGTTTTACCCCAAAGAAACTTCAGCAGTAATGGAAGAAAACTTTCTTTTTTCTTTTTTTTACTTTAACAGAGAGAGAAGTAAAATTTTAGTTTTGCATCAGTACTCCATTTGCTAAACAAATCTTAGTTAGCAGAAGTCATAATAAATTGAGGTTGTCCGACAGGTGTTTTACTTTATTATTATTATTATTATTTTTAAAGATTTTATTTATTTATTCATTTATTCCCCCCTTGCTGCTTGTGCTCGCTGGGTCAGCCAACCACGCCGCGCGGGCGGGCTTGCCCTCACCAGGAGGCCCCGGGAACCGAACCCGGGGCCTCCCATATGGTAAACGGGAGCCCTACTGATTGAGCCACAGCCGCTTCCCAGGTGTTTTACTTTAGCAGTATAGGGAAAACTTCTTTTTCCTTTATTTTATGAAAACCTAAGATTCCCAAAGGAATCAAGATTACCTTCCCCTTACCACCATTTTAATATGCAGATTGAGGTGGCCTCTGACAAGTTTCCCTGTTATGAAGTTACTTTTTGTTATCAACATCAACTCAGGTTTCTGTTTAATAATGACTACCTGAATTAGGCATTTAAATATTTCAGTTTAGAAAATGCTTTTGCAAACTTCCTATAACTATCCATAACCACATAGACTATAGTTACTTCATCTCAAGACAAATGTCACCTTTACAAAACACATTCCCTTACTTAGTGCTACCTTATACAATACCTTCTACAACTTTGTATATTCATTCAAGCCTTGTCTTACATATTTCCACCCTGATTTTATGAAAACCAACCATCTTATCTTAGGACAAAACGTATTCTCTTAAACAAACTTGTCAAATTTTAGTCAGCATTGACTGTGAGTTCACATCCACAAACCTTTTACTTCTTTCTATATCAATTTAAGTCTCATATCCTTCATTCTGTTCTGTGAAAAAAAAACCAAAAAACAACTATTCATTTCAATTTAGGCAAAAACAATTTTTAAATTGTTTTTCTTTTTTGTTGCAAAAACAACTTTAAAAAAGGTTTTTAATAATTTCATTAGCCAAAAACTTACAATTTTCAACATTTTAGAGATTTAACACATATAATGCTAATTAATTTTTTTATCATCCTATAAACCTAGGAAGATTACACCCAAACTAAATAAAAGTGAAACCATTATAGTTTATGCAAGAGATATTCTTTTTTCTTCCTTCCTGCACAGGAGGCTAAAACCTCTTTTTCTTTAATAAAATTTTAAAACTGTGAATAACCTTAAAAGCATATTGACTGCCAGGTTCTGGAATAATTATAATTGCTTAATTTGTTTAATCATACTTTAGAAAAGTTCTTTCCATAGCTTTCAAGGACTTTTTCTTTACTTACTGAAATTTGGCCATTGGATTATTACTGTCATCTCAAAAGCTGTTAAAATTTAATTGGGGAATCACAGGGCAGACTATACAAAACAAGGTTTATTCTGTAATAGCCCCTTGGTCCCTATCAATGTTACATAAAAAAATATAAGGGTTTCCCATATGCCCCACTCCCCACACCTCCCCTTTTCCCCACATTAACAACTTCTTTCATTAGTGAGGTATATTCATTGCAATTGAGGAACACATTTTGGAGCACTGCCACTAATGATGGATTATAGTTTACATTGTAGTTTACACTGTCTCCCACTCAATTCTGTAGGTTATGGCAGGATATATAATGGCCAGTATCTGTCATTGCAGTGTCATTCAGGACAATTCCAAGTCCCAAAAGTGCCCCCATATTTACACCTCTTTTTCCCTCTCCCTGCCTTCAGCACCTCCAGTGGCCACTGTCTCATCAATGATATAATTTCTTCCATTGCTAGAATCACAATAAGTCTATAGTAGAATACTAGTAAGTCCACTCTAGTCCATATTTTATTTCCCAATCCTGAGGATTCTGGGATGGTGCTGCCCACTCCACCTCTAATTGAGAGGGGACTTCGATTCCGTATGGCTGATGGATGGGACTCTCTTGCTTGCAGTTGTAGACTCTCTCAGTCCCTTGGTATGGTGGTTGTCCATCCTCACCTCCTTGTTGGTTGTTCTGGATGAGTCCAAAGAACTGGAGAGTAGGTGTTGCAACTCCTCTGAGGCTCAGGGCCCAGCTGACATGTGGACAGCCCAAACATTCAAATCTCTTGGGCATACACCTACCAACTCCAGCACCAAATTTAGGTTCAAATAGAAGGGACAGAAAAGGCATGTGTAGAGAAGTCACAACTGAATCCAACTCTGTCACACTCAGGAGCACAAACTTTAAAGTAGGGCCCACTGGCAAGGCACCAAACTCCAGAGCTATCTGCTATGAATGTAGAACCTGGGTGTCTCCAGAGCTCTCAGGAGTCCCCACTATTTGGGGTAGTATCTACTTTATTTTATTTTATTTTTTTAAAGATTTTATTTATTTTATCCATTTTAACCCCCCCTTCCCCATTTGCTGTTTTGTGTCCATTTGCTGGGCAATTCTCCGTGTCTGTTTCCTGCCATCTCTTCTCATCCTCCTCCTCCAGTCTTCGATCCTGGAGACCTCCGATGTAGGAGAGAGGTATTCTGCTGCCTGCGCCACCTCAGCTCCTGGCTTCTGGAGCTTTTGGAGCATCTCGTCTTGTCTCTCCTCTGTTATGTCATCATCCTGCTGCCTGGCTCCCGGGGCCCGACAGCTCAGCGGCACACAGAGCCTGGCAGCCCATGCGCCTTTTATATATATATATGTATTTTTATTTTACCGGGAGGTCCCAGGAATCGAACCCAGGTCCCTCCATATGGCAGACGGACGCCCAACCATTTGAGCCACATCCGCCCCCAGTATCTACTTTCGCAGTCTATGTGATCCTGCTGAGATGTGCATAAGTGTTACCTCTGGGATAACCTCCCAACTCACTTTGAAGTCTCTTAGCCATATAAACTCATTTGTCTTTTCCTTTCCCCCTATAATTCAAGATCTTTTTCCAGTAGTATTGCTAGTTGGTGCTTGGTAGTAATCCCATGGTGCCAGGGAGGCTCATCCCCAGGAGTCATGTCCCACACTGGGGGGAAGGTGATGCATTTTTATGCTGAGTTTGGCTTAGAGAGGCCACATTTGAACAACATGGAGGATCTCAGGAGGTAACTCTTAGGCACCCTACAACACTAGGCTAAGTTGCAATTTCAAGAGCAAAGTCTCGTAAGCATAGTTGTCAACATCAAGGGCCTATCAATGGACCATCCTTCTTCACTAGTCATTGCCCCTGTATTCAGGGGATTGTTACTGTTCCATTAGAGAATGTGGCAGAGCTTTCCTGGATTGGTTGAGGTCTCATTGGAGTAGGGTGGGACCTTTATCCATTAAGACTGGTGTCTTTATAAGAAGAGAAGAGACACAGACACATGAGGGGAGAACATCACATGACAGTGGAGGCAGAGACTGAAATGCTACAGCTGCAAGCCAAGGAATGCAAAGGCTGGTCCAAGCTAGGAGACAAGGAAGAGTTCTCCCCTACCGGTGTCAGGAGGAGAAGGGGCCTCTGAATTTCACTTGAAATTCAGACTTCTGGCCTTCACAACTGTGAGAGAATAAATTTCTGTTGTTTTTAAGCCAGCAGTTTGTGGTACTTTGTTACAGCAACTCTAGGAAACTAGAACAGGGCTTTTTTTTTCCTCATAAAATCCAGACTTCTTTCTTTTCATGAAAAATCCTAAGAGCTGATAACACTGGGCCCACTTTCCCCCATGGTGCAAGTTGATCGAACTGAGTAGTGAACACTAACAAGAACTTTTTGTTTGCCTCAATCCTCATCCGTCCTTATTGCCCTACACCTGACTTTCTTCACTCACTTATCTGCTTGTCCTCTTTGGGCATGGGAATTTTAAAATTTCTTTTATTGTGGTAAAATACACATTGTAGACAATTTTTACCAATTTAATCCCTTTTTAAAAAGAAAGATTTATTTTATTCCAACTTAATCCCTTTTTTAAGATTTATTTATCCCCTCCCCCATTGTTTGTGGTTGCTGTCTGCTCTCTGTGTCCATTTGCTGTGTGTTCTCTGGGTCTACTCCGTTTTCTCTTTAGGAGGCACCAAGAAAGGAACCTGGGCCCTCCTATGTGGAAGAGAGGTGCTTAATCACCTGAGCCACCTCAGTTCCTGGTTTGTTGTGTCTCTCATTGTCTTTCCTCTTTGTGTCCAATTTAATCCCTTTAAAGTGTATGAGTAAGTGGCATTAAGTACATCCCAAATGCTGTGCAATCATTGCGACTAACTCCTTCCATAATGTTTTCATTAAGCAGTCACTCCCCATCCCCTCCTCTTCCAGCTCCTGGTCACCACTAATCTGCTTTCTGTCTCTATGGATTAGGCAAGTGAATTTAAAGAGAATTCTTATTTTGAAGTAAGTTCAAACTTACAGGAAAGTTGCAAAAATAATACGAAACAATACATAGATATCCAGATTTACCAACTTTTTAGCATTTTGCGACTTTCTCTCTCTCTCCATTTGAGAGTAGTAGTGTACATCATGCTCTTCTAACAATTAACACTGCCAAATATATTTCCTGGGAATAAGGACACTCACTACGTAATCACGTTACAGGCTGTGCATTTTAAAATTCTACTGTAGATAAACCCAAACTAAATCTGTAAATCAATGTATATAGCATCACTTTATTTAGGTTAAAAGGTATCTGTATATCTTTCTATATGTAACACACATTTTTTAGGTGGGTAGGGAAAAAATCTGAAAAATATGCCTCAAATTCTAAGTAGTGGTTACATCCAGGAGCTTGGATCAGAAAACTTTCACATCTTGGTTTCCATAGTTAATAAATAAAGAGATGAGAGTGCAGGTAATTTTTACGTTATTTTTGTGTATTCCTTCTTTCCAAGTCTGTCTATAAAAAGGAAGAAATACAGAACAACTCTGGGACCATTTGGCTATGAATAGTGGTGCCTGCCCTACATACGTCCTATTTATAAGTGAGATAGCCAAATAGATCCCTTATTTCAATCATTTTGATTCAGGCTATTTTTGTTGTTCCTGCCCTAAATGCTATTTTTATAACAACTCTAAAAGGCAGGCGCTGTTATCATTTTCTACACAAAGAGGCTAGTGCTAGGTGCCCAGGATTCATTTCTTGAATCTTGAGTCGCCCGCAGCTGGGAATGGGGTTGGAAAACAAAAGAATGACGGAACCACCTAGACTAACGCCTCACTTCATTTGGGCTCTGAAGCTCAGAGGGCGAGGGCCAAGCGCAAGCTCACCAGCAACGGGTGACCCAGATTCAGGGCTGCTGCCTGCTGAGCCCGGCGCTGGGGAGGTGGTCTGAGGGAGAAGCCCCCCCACAGGCGGCCTTCCCTTTCACGAGGCCAGCGCCCATGCCATCGGTGTTCCTCTGTTGCCCTCTCGTGGCCGGCATGTGGCAGCTCTCTCAGCCCCACACTTCTGGGGCCGGAGGTGAAGGGCTGAGCCCTGAGGGCCCCTCGGCCCGGCCTGGCCTGGGCCTGCCCCCGCCCCGCCGCGCTCCAGCGCCCGCCGCCATCTTGTTTAACAAGATGGAGTCGCCAGGAAGGAACAGGGACTTGCCCAAAGTCATCCTGGTAATTTTTCATGGAGCCAGCGTTGGAAGCCTTGTCTGCCGCCTTCAATTCCTTGGATCTTTACACTAAACCAGGGTTTTTTTTGTTCCACGGAGCCCTTTGCCAGTCAGGTGAAAACCGCTCCTCAGAATGATTTTACGGCACACCCGCACCAACACGTCCCTACAAGAATAATGTTTTTTTGAATTTTCATTTCAAGCTCACGGACCCTGTGAAATCTTTCCACGGACCCCTTGTTAAGAACCGCTGCACTAAACTGACTTTAAAGACAGAGACCAAGAATCTGCCTGCTCCTTCTCTTCTCTACTGAGGGGCTGTGGGTGATGCCTAAAGGAAAGGGAGGAAAGGAGAAGCAATCATAACAGCAACGCTTTTATAGCCCTTACTTTAAGCACTGCAATTACTGTATATCAACTAATATAAGCCTATGTGGGATTATTATTGTCATCATCCCCATTTTACAGATGAGGAAACTGAGGCACAGAGATGAAGTAACGTTCCCAATAACACATAGCTAGTAAGTGGTTGGGCCAAGATTTGAATGCAAGTCGTCTGATTTCAAACTCCAAGAGTTGAACTCCATTCTCAGGAGATGACAGTAATTTGGAGGACACATTTGCCCTAACCTCACAGAGTTCTGCTTTTTATCCCTGCCATGAAACCAGAGAGCTGAAACTTTTGCTACTGTCTCACCTGTAACAGTAACCAAGCTGGTAAGTCTTGCTGCTACTGTCACTTACTGGACTACTAAAATGTAATAGGTACTTTATAGAGAGTTTTTCTCCTGCTTATAAATGCCTGCAATGAAGGCATTTTATCCCCATTTTAAGATGAATAGACTGAGGATTAAACTAATTTGCCCAAGATAAAACATTCAGTTAGGAAAAGGGGCTTCTTTTCTATGGCTGGGTAGACTCTGGATGCAAATGAGATTTGAATCAGAGAACAATGAAGGTAGACATCAGAGTAGGAAGACTTAAACTGATTGATATTGAATGCTGTCAAAGGTGTATAGAACCTGGCATGCTCAGAAACAATACTGGTGAGAGTATAAATCTGTACATTTTTTTTTTTTTTTTTTTTTGAGATAAAGCTGATGGTAGCGAAATGCAATTTTAAGACCCATACCTTATGACCTAGCCATTCCACACATATAAATCAATCCCAAAAACATAATTTGAGTATATAAAGACATATGCCAAGAATATTCACTGGAGTTCATTTTGTAATAGCAAAAACACTGGAAACAGCTTGTCTCTCAACATAGGATGGGCTAATTGTACTTCCAAAAAATAGAATACTATGTAGCTATTAAAAAGAAGAAGATAGAGTTGGACATGCTGATCTGGAAAGAAGCCCATGACAAATTGTGAGGTAAAAATCAATTTTTAGATCAATTTGCTTAGCATGACTTCATATTTGATAAAAGGAATGTGTGTGTATATTTCTCTCTCTGTATATATATCTACAGATAGTATCTATGGAAACACCATCTGGAGAATAAACACCAAATAGCTAACAGGTAGGTGTTACTTTTTGGGGTTGGGATGGGCAAACTTTCACTTCTTTTTACATCAATTAGAGACAAGTGATGGGTTGTGGGTGATGTCTGCTTTCTTGATTGTGTTTTTGATATTACACAGTAAAGAGCTTTTCTGAGATACCTAGCTCACAGGTCACAAACAGGGGACGTGGCAGAATCCAGACTGCAAATATATTTAAACTTGGCACACACAGTATTTTTTTTTTCTAAGTGAACAAGTTACCAATATTCTAAAAAGTGAGATATCTCACATAAAAGTTCAGATTCTGGGTACTTTTAGAAAATAAGCAAGAGATCTAGCAACACTGGGCCTGATGGCACAGTCAGCTGGAACTGAATGATGATTGTCCTTTTAAGAGAGGCAGATATTCTCCAGGTAATCAGAAATTGCAGCACTCCTTATTGTTTCCTCTATCCCAAGATACAATGTCATTTTCTATTTATCATCATTTTGCATCATTATTTTCCTTTTTTCTTTTTAAAATAAAATAATTTCCTGCCCACATGCTCCACTTTCTCCTTGACCCTCACCCCAACATTTTTTTTTATGGTATAGAAATGTTACTATGCACCATTGTCCCTATTTACTATGATGAAAACAGAGATGAGAGTGTTGCATGATTCCAGAAAAGCACTGTGGTGGTCCCATCAGAGCTGTTTGCAGCTATCAGTTTCTCCTCCTTCACACCCTTTTAGGTATGACCATCTGATATGCTTTGGTCAGTGACATGTGAGCAGAGGTGACAATGTGTAATTTGTTCTTCCCTTCCCCATTGCTGTGGTGCTCATGGGACACGTAGTGAAACACACACCCTCGTTCCCGCCATCAGCCAGGGTCCTTTAGTGACTAGGAGGAGCATAGCCTCTTGTTGACCCAGGTTGGACATTTGGTAATGCAATAAATAAACGTGGATTGAGATAAGGTACTGAAATATTGGGGTCTATTTGTTATTGCAGCATTACTGAGCCTATCTGGACTAATACAAATGGGTAAGAACGCTGTATTAGTCAGGGTTCTCTCGGGAAACAGAATCAGCAGGAG
>JAKSZT010054134.1:9331958-9374405 GCA_026826555.1 Tolypeutes matacus
TGGACACAACTACTTGGCCGAGTTGACACATTAGCCTAACCATCACAAACATACTTGTTCTTTTGTGGAAATGAAGAATATTTTTTTGCTGTTCTACATGCCTTATGGGTCTGTGTTGAGTTAAGATATGATTATGAAATGATGACCAGTAAAATACTTAGGAAAACTTTGACAAGAGAAGTAGAAGACTGAGGTGGATTGAATAATATCCCCCACAAAGTTAATGCCAGGTCCTGTGGGTGTGAACTCATTTGTAAATAGGATCTTTAAAGATCTTATTAAGATGAGACCAAACTGAGTGGGGGAGGGCCTTAATCCAGTATGACTGTAGTCCTTATAAGCAAAGGAAATTTGGACACAGAAGTACAAGCCATGGAAGGAGTCAGAAAAAGACAGATTGCTATGTGATGGAGGCAGAAATTGATTGCCAGCAAGCCAGCACCAGAACTCTACAGACTTTGGAGAAGGTATGGCCTTTCTGTACCTTGATTTTAGACTTCTAAACTCCAAACTGTAAGCCAATAAATTCCTGTTGTTTAAGCCAACCATTTTGTGGTATTTTTGTTATAGCAGACCTGGCAAACTATATACATAAAAAACTATAAAATACTTTTGAAGAACATAAAACAAGATCTTCACAAGTAGAAAGCCATACCACATTCTTGAATAATAACTTAATAATATAAATATATACTTTCTCCTTGAATTTATATATTCAATGTAGTGCCAATTAAAATCCCAAAAGGGTTTTAAAAAAACTGGGTAAAATAATTTATAGGTTATATAGAAGAATAAATGTCATATAAAAAGCAAGAAAATCATGAAAACAAAGAAAACTGAGGGGAGATTAATTTTACCAGATATTTAAACATACCATAAAGCCATTGTAACAGAAATAGTGTAGGTCTGGCATGTGACTAGACAGACAAATCAGGAAGAGTAGAAATAAAATCCAGAATAGATGTGACTTTGTTACATATAAAGGTGGTATTTTAATTCAATTGGAGGAGGATGGTTTATTTAATAAATGGTGCTGGCACAAGAGGAAGAAAGTAAAGTAAGATCTCTTTATCATACCATATAGAAGACAAATCCAAAAGGGTAAATTATTTACAGATGAAAAAAAAATCTTATAAAAATTTAAAGAGATTTTATGCACAATTTTGTGGTTGGGAGGTCCTTTTAATTAAGATAAAGAATCCAAGTCCATAAAATAAAATATTAATGCTTTAGTTTGCTAGACTGCTGAAATACAGTATACCAGAAATGGGTTGGCTTTTACAATGAGAATTTATTTGCTTGCAAGCTTAAAGCTCTGAGGCCACAAAAATGTCCAGATCAAGGCATCATCAGGCAATGCTTTCTCCCCAAAGACTGGCTACTGGTGACCCTGAACCCCTCTGTCACATATTAAGGTACAAAGTGGTGTCTGTTGGTCTCTTCCTTTTCTTCCATGTTTTGTTGCTCTCAGTTTCTTGCTTCTGGGGCTTTCTCTCTCAGCTTCTGTGGGTTTCTCTCTGTCTCTCTCTCTCTGTATTCATCCCATTTATAAAGGACTCCAGTAAGAGGATTAAGACCTACCCTTGGGGGAGTGGGTGTAGCCGTGGTTGAGTGCCTGCTTTCCATATACAAGGTCCTGGGTTCAATCCCTGGTACCTCCTAAAAAACAAAAACAAACAAACAAAAACTTAAAATCTATGTTGTCTCAGTGGGCGGAGACCCACAGAATAACCAATGGAAGATTAAATTCCCATCCTGGGGAGTCCTGCTACATTCTCTCAGAGTGGCAAGAATCTCTAGAGTACATGGCAGTACCTAGTGAAGGAGGACAGATCAACATGCCAGGCCCTTGATATTGATGCTTGTACTTATGAACCTTGTTCTTGTGAAATTGAAACTTAGCCTAGTGATATATATTGCCTAAGAGTTATCTCCTGAAAGCCTCCTTGTTGCTCAAATGTGGTCTCTCTCTAAGCCAAACTCAGCATATAAACTCACTACCTTCCCCCAACTCTGGCATGGGACGTGACTCCCAGGGATGAGCCTCCCTGGCACCAGGGAGTTACCAAGCACCAACTAGTAGGGAGCCCTACTGATTGAGCCACAGCTGCTTCCCGTGGCTGGCTTCTTTTGCTTGACATTATATGTAGGAGATTCATCCACACTGCTGTATAGCTGCAGTTCATTCATTTGATAAGAATATACTACACAATAAAAAAGAAAAAAAGAATATACTACAACTTCATCCATTTTAATATTTATGAATTTGAGTTGTTTCCAGAGTTTTGGCAATTGTGGAAGAACTGCTATGAATACTCCTGTATCTATTTTTTTTTTTTTTTTGGTACTTGTATATACACTTTAATAGGGTAGAAATCCTAGAAATCTCACCAGGATACATCACTGGGTCTTAGGGTAGGCATGTATTCAGCATTAATCAATACTCAAAAATTGTTTTCCAAATTGGTTAAACCAATTAAAATTTCCACCAGCAGTGCAGGAATGTTCCAATTGATCTTAGCATATTTTGTTTTTGAATGTGAACAAAATAAATAAATGTTCTGAATTGCAATCATACAGTAAGTGAATAAAGTGCCCTATTAGAGGTGGCAATTTATAAGAGTATTTTTCAATGACATCAGAGGTGGTGTTCCCCAAACCTAAACTAGCACTTGCAAATTAAATCTAAACAGAAGTCTGATTCTCAAAGAATTGAAATATAAACTTATAGGACTCATTGCCTGAAAAAGTTAAATCAATGGTGATATTTTCTTTTGCAGGTAATCACTTTGTGTGTGTATGTGTGTAGTTGGCTATATCTTTATTCATGGTATCAATGAGAATTTTAATGTGACTGAAGAAATTTTGGACATGGTACCCATGACATGCACAACACAAGAACTTGATTAATTTTGTATGAAGTAAGTCTTGAAAAATTAATTGGAAAAAATTGATTAATAAAACCTGAGACAATGCTACTATGAGGCTCCTAATTAAGGTTTATATATATATATTTTTTATTTTACTGGGAGGTCCCGGGGATCGAACCCAGGTCCCTCCATATGGCAGACGGACGCCCAACCATTTGAGCCACATCCGTCCCCTTCTCCTAATTAAGGTTTGATCCATTTAAATCTAGAGTGCTAATGTTTTATAGGGACACAGATTCAGATTTTAAGGCTGTTCTTTGCATCATTTACTAAGAATCACTTTAAATTTATGCTAATTTAAAAATGAACCACATAAAATAAACACACAATAAAAATTTAAAAGTGAAACAGGCTAGGTTGATGAGAGTGTGAGTAATGGCTATTACACATGGCTGCTGTGACTAATCGATGCAGCTAGTTTGAAGAGCAGTTTGGCAATATCTTATAAAGTTAGAGATGCTTATACTGTACAAGTAACTCTCAAGGAGAGTTACTTTCAAAAGTTCACTGCAGTTGGAGCAACAGAAAATAACGAATAAGAAAATATTTCCAAGAGTCAAAGGCAGAAAACACTGAGACCATGGACAAGAGAGTTCCACTCTGAGATGTCAAACCAGGAAGTCTTCACAGTATCTACCGAGCAGGGTTTTATGATTGCTGTCGATCGGTGCCTGCTGTGTCTCTGTGGGAGTTTTTGTTGTGGCTATCTAGCTCCTACTCCATCGTATACTGAGTACAGGGTGGAGCAGATTACTGGTCTACATTTGTAGGACATTGGGCTAGGAAGAGCCACATTTGGATTTGATGGAGAGGACTGTCCATCACTCAGAGATCCTGGACGGGCCTTTTGGTGTTTTCCTTGGGAAGGGAGTGAATGTGTCCTATGAATGGAAAAAGTCTATGCCTCTGTGTGGTCAGAGGTAAATGTAGCTCCTGAACTCAGTAAGCTTTCTCATTTACTTCCTTCTAAGCAAAAGACCACCTCCAAATGTTGGCTTGGCGCATAAGTTCCAAGATAGAGATAAAATTCCCAGATCTTCTTGTGGATGGTCTTGTAACTTGATTTTGGCCAGTGGGATGTGACTGGAGGGATATTTTATGTCTGTGTATAGGAAGTTGCTTGCCTGCTTTCCCTTCCCTTTCTGCGGGCTGAAAGGTAGAAGTGAGGCTGGTGAGCTACTTCCTACCACGTGGAAGGGACCCTGGAGGCTTTATGTTAGAGCCTCATGTCAGGGATGGCCAAGCTGCTCCACCAGCCTGTGTCATTAGATGATTTGGCAGAGCTAAGCCCACCTGGCCACCCTGAACTTTTGTGTGAGGGGGAAATAAGCTTCTCCCTTGTTTAAGTCATTGTGCTTTGAATAAACTTGTTACAGCAACATAACCGCTATCCTAAGTGGCATTATACCCAAATGCCTTCACAAGGTCCAAAAAGCATTCTGTCCTTTGAGAAGCATTAGTGGTTATGCTGTGCTGAAGGCTGTCTGCAGCAATGGTTGACAAAAGATGTGGGAAGGAGGTTTGACACTGTCCTGGTTTGAGTCTTTGGTGGACCCCAGTAAGTTATGTTCTTAAGCTAAGCGATTCCTGTGTGTGTGAGCCTTTTGATTAGATCGCCTTTAATTATATCACTTCAGTTAAGGGCCTTTGATCAGGTTGCAGGACCCAGGGTGGGTCCTAATCCTTTTTCCGGAGTCTTATATAACAGGAGGACGCACAGAGAAAGAGAACCACCACTTTACCCTGCCGTGTGAGAGAGGCCAGAGGCTGGAATCTGTGGAGAAGCCCAGAGGGGAGAGATGACCATATGCCTGATTGCCCACAGCTGGGCTTGGGGAGAAAGTGAGCCTGGAGAGAGAAGACAGAGACTGGCCACCACTTTGCCTGCCATGTGGCATGAGTCCAGGATCGCCAGCAGCCGACCTTTGGTGAGACAGCATCTCTGATGATGCCTTGATTTGGACATTTTCACAGCCTTAGAACTGTAAGCTCTGACCCTAATAAATTCCCATGATAAAAGCCAACTCATTTCTGGTATATTGTATTAGCAGCCTTAGCAAACTAAAACAGACACCAACTTACCAAAGTATAACTTTGTTAAGAAAATAGGACTCACATTGCCCTTCCGTGGCCACAGTAAAGGTTTGATCTGAATTAACCATGTGCAAGCATATGTAAATGGACCCTAATTTTGTCTTGAGTAGCCTTCAGGCTTCATGATTATGTGTTGTTGACATTGTGGAGATCAAATACTTTTTCTAATAAATCCTTTTTTTTTAAGTACCTCCCAAACATAGCCAACAGACAGGGAAGTGGGAACTAATTTCCTGTTCCAATTTCTAGAAACAGTAGCAGCAGAAACCCATTTTTTTTTTTTTTTCTATCCTATAGTTATGCCACCATGTCTCAATACAGGATCAATCAATTCCTCAGTGATACTCCTTTGCTATGCTTACCCCTTATTATAGAGTGGTGGAATGTAAATTTACTCAGCCAGTCAAAAATGAAAGCTTGATGTCTAAAGTAATTTCTGATGGAAAATGTAGGATACAAACATACCTGCACATTGCATATAAACTCATCTTCAGAAAGGGGATTTGAGATGATAAGCAATTTTAAAGTACCAGCTTTTGGTCAAGCATAGTTTTGGCTCCAGGGGAACTATCTTTGCATCAGAATTCTTAATTTGCTGGTTCCTATCCTGTAATGTTTTCCCTTTTATGTTATGTTATGTTATGATAATGCCATATCCAAGCCTTAAACATATGTCATATTTACCTGAGATTCTATGGTGAGATAATTTTCTCTACTTTTCTGATTAGTTAGTATCCCAGCCTTACAATCTCGTCTGCCATGGTAAAGAGAGAGTGGGCCATCAGAGACTAAAATGCTAAATACCTTATAACCCCCTGATTAAAAACCCCACACTGATAGAATTTCTTCTATCTTCCATCTCTTTTTCTATAGAAATTAAAACAAATATCTCAACAAATTTTTTCTCAATGCCAAGTGATTAGATGATCAAGATGGTATCTCCCTTGTTCTTTTTCTGTTCCTTAGTCTGGATTTTATAGTTTTTTCCTCCTGGGGGTCATGAACCATTTCTTTTGACCAAGGGTGTTGAGATGTATAGTTTGCTTAGTTACTCCTTCTGCTTCAGGAATTTAATCTTGCAGCAACTACTACAGCTGTACCACCAGAGAGAGAACTCCACCCCTTCCCTCTTGTATCCTTATCTCTTGAGTAAAAATCTGGCCTGACTGCAACTGATTGTCAGAGCCTGGCTCTCATGCCTGTGAACTAGCTGCAAGGGAGGCTGAGAAAGCAAGTACTTAGCATTTCCAATCCTCTGGAGTAAAGTGGTCTTTGCTCTTCATGTTAAAATGGGAAATTCCCTAAACACAAAATGAGTGTCCAGATGCTAGCTACCCACACCCCCACCCTCCCCCCAAAATAAAAGGACAGAAATCCACAAAACCTTTTGTTTAGGGTGCTCTCTTTCGGAGCATCTATAATTAAGATAACAAAATCTTTCAAGTGAAATGTCCCTGCCAGCTGCATTAGGGGAGCCCCAGGTACTGACAGGACAGCCTCTTGAATCCCCACCCAGGCCTCTGGGCCAGTTACAGAGGTGGTGACCACAGCAGCCATGTTTTATGTTTAATGGTTATTTCTTTAACACATCTCTACTTCCTTATATGAAGACTTCTGATACTGACCAATGCTTCAGGTTTCAGGTGGGAATATGGCTGAATTGACAGCTTTCTTTTCATCTGGACAGAGGATCAAGTGGAAGCTGAGGAGCAAACAGAACAGACTGTGCTGAATAGTTTCCCCTTCCCCTTCCCAGGTCCACTCTTGACCCTTCTCCACTCTTCTCTAGGTCTCCGAGGCTGACCTGCAAGGAGCCTGTCAGTGGGCTCTCACCTTCTGACTGCTGACGAGGTCAGGCAACGGGAGGTCCTGCTGGGGTCAGATGTGGATGAGAATGAGCTTGGGGTATTCATTATTCCATCCCTTCCCTGCCAGGCTATGGGTCTCGCTGCACCCCTCTCGCAAGGACCGCATCTTCTGCCAGATGACTGTCTCCTGAAGCTGCCCTTCCTGCGTTGGAGTGACCATTTTCTCCCCAAATCCTTCTGGCCTGGGAGGGGAAATTGCTCCAGGTATTGCTAGCCCCGACTGTCCCTTATTGGTTTCCCTTAACTGTGCCCACATCTTTTGATAAATAGTCTCTTTATTAAATTATTCACCATTGCCTCCCTTGAGGGTGCCACCTGCCTTGTCAGAATTCTGACTGGTAGAAACACCCATACAATCCAATGAAATTTCCATTCAGATAATTACTCTTTCTGATTATCGATCTTTTAAAAATATATATATATTTAAAGATTTATTTTATTTATTTATTTCTCCCTCATTTGTACTCACTGTTTGCTCATTGTATGCTCTCTGTGTTTGCTCATTTTCTTTTTAGGAGGCACTGGGAACTGAACTCCGGACCTCTCATGTGGGAGGGGGGTCCCCAATTGCTTGGGCCATATCTGCTCCCTGAATATCGAACTTAAGTCTGCAAAATGTCAAAATGTCAAAGACACTTTAATAAAAAATGGATTAATTTGACAAGCGTTTAAGAGCATTTTTTTTTAAACAGAAGATGTTGGGCCCTGGCAATAGAGAATATTTCCCTCAGAACTGTCAATGTATACTTCTTATAGCACCTGGAAAATATTAATTACTTAACTATATACTTAAGGACTGAGAAATGATCGTTTTTAATTTTGTAACATTTCAAAATTGTTTCTGTGCTTCTTGTTGGTAGAGATCATCCCATATTCAGTTTTTAGTTACAGCTTTATTGAAATATAACCCACATACTGCAAAATTCATCCTTTTAAAGTATACAAGTCAGTAGATTTTAGTATATTCATAGAGTTGTGCAAGCATCATCACTACCTAATTTTAGAACATTTTTGTCACCCCAAAAATAAGTCTGTACCCATTAGCAGTCACTCTCCATTCCTCTCTTCTACTAGCACCTGGAAACCAGTAATCTAATTTCTGTTTCTGTGGATCTGTGTATTCTGAATATTTCATATAAATGGAATAATACAACATGTAGTCTTTTGTAATTGGCTTCTTTCATTTAGCGCAATATTTTTAAGGATCAGACCTAAGTCTGTATTTAATTCATTTTTATGACTGAATAATATTCCATTGTATAGATATATCACATTTTAATTCTCCAAATGATGGGCATTTGGGTTGTTTCTACTTTGGGCTATTATGAAAAATGCTGCAATTTGCATCCAAGTTTTTTTCCCCCAGATGTAAGTTTTCGGTTCTCCTTGGTAGTAAATAACTAGGAATGGAATTGCTGAGTCATATGGTAACTCTATATTTAACATTTTTAAAAGGAACTGCCAAACTAGCTGCACCATTTTATAATCCTACCAGCAATGTATGAAGGTTCTAATTTCTCCATATCCTTGCCAACATTTGTTATTTTATATTTTAAGAAAATTATAGCCATCCTAGTGGATGTGAAATGGTATCTTATTGTGGTTTTGATTTGCATTTCCCCAATGACTAATGATATTGAGAATCTTTTCATGTGCTTAGTGGCTATTTAAGTGGAGCATTTAGACCATTTATATTTAATGTGATAGTTGGTTTTTGTTTTATTGTTGAGAAATATTTATTCAATCCTTTGCTCATTATATATATATATATTAAACATTATTTGTACATTTAATAATTGAAAATATAAACAATTAAAAACTAAAAAGTAAACACAGATGAATAAATGTATACATTTCTCAATTAAATGTAATGGATACATATACATTTTTTTTTTTTTTTTGATCAAACAATATGTTACACAATATATTTGGTTCATAGTAACGCATTCATACAGTATTTGTCCCTTTTTGTCTGGCTTGCTTCACTCAACATAATGTCCTCCAGGTTCATCTATGTTGCCATATGCTTTACAACTTCATTTCTTCTTACAGTTGCATAATATTCCATCGTGTGAATAGATCACAGTTTGTTTATCCATTCATCTGTTGATGGACACCTGGGTTGTTTCCAACTTTTGGCAATGGTGAATAATGTTGCAGTGAACATCGGTGTGCAGATGTCTGTTCGTGTCACTGCTCTCAGTTCTTCTGGGTATATACCCAGTAGTGATATTGCAGGGTCATGTGGCAAGTCTATATTCAACTTCTTTAGGAACTGCCAAACAGTCCTTCATAGTGGTTGTACCATTCTGCATTCCCACCAACAATGAAGAAGTGTTCCTATCTCTCCACATCCTCTCCAACACTTGTAGTTCTCTGTCTTTTTAATAGTGGCCATTCTGATAGGTGTAAAATGATATCTCATTGTAGTTTTGATTTGCATTTCCCTAATCATGAGTGATCTTGAGCATTTCTTCATGTGTTTCTTTGCCATTTGTACATCTTTGGAGAAATGTCTATTCAAGCCTTTGGCCCATTTTTTAATTGGGTCATTTGTCTTTTTATTGTTGAGTTGTAACATCTCTTCATATATCCTGGATATTAAACCCTTATCAGATGTGTGATTCCCAAATATTTTTTCCCATGGAGTTGGCTGCCTTTTCACCCTTCTGACAAAGTCCTGTGAGGTGCAAAAGTGTTTAATTTTGAGGAGATCCCATTTATCTATTTTTACTTTTGTTACACATGCTTTGGGTGTAAAGTCCAAGAAACCACCACCTACTACAAGGTCTTGAAGATGTTTCCCTACATTTTCTTCTAGTAGTTTTATGGTCCTGGCTTTTATATTTAGATCTTTGATCCATTTTGTGTTGATTCTTGTATAGGGGGTAAGATAGGGGTCCTCTTTCATTCTTTTGATTATAGAAATCCAGTTCTCCAAGCACCATTTGTTGAAGACACTGTTTTTTCCCATCAGCGTGGGCTTGGTAGGTTTGTCAAAAACCAGTTGACTGTATAGGTGAGGGTATATTTCTGGGTTCTCAATTCTATTCCACTGATCGATGTGTCTGTCTTTATGCCAGTAACATGCTGTTTTGACCACTGTAGCTTTGTAATATGTTTCAAGGTCAGGCAGTGAAATTCCTCCCACATTGCTCTTCTTTTTTAAAATGCATTTGGCTATTCGGGTGCACTTACCTTCCAGATGAATTTGGTAATTGCCTTCTCTAATTTTGTAAAGTAAGCTGTTGGGATTTTGATTGGTATTGCATTGAATCTATAAATCAGTTTGGGCAAGATAGACATCTTCACGATATTTATTCTTCCAATCCATGAACACGGAATGTCTTTCCATTTGTTTAGGTCTTTTAAAATTTCTTTCAGCATTGTTTTGTAGTTTTCTGTATGTAGGTCCTGTACTTCTTTGGTTAAATTAACTCCTAGGTATTTGAGTCTTTTTGTTGTTATTGAAAATGGGATTTTCCTCCTGATTTCCTCCTCAGGTTGTTCAGTACTAGTGTACAAAAACATTACTGATTTTTGCATGTTGATCTTGTATCCTGCCACTTTGCTGAGCTCATTTATTAGTTCAAGTAGCTTTGTTATGGATACTTCAGGATTTTCTAAGTACAGGATCATGTCATCTGCAAACAGTTCTTATTTGGACGCCTTTAATTTTTTTGTCTTGTCTAATTGCCCTAGCAACTTTTAGTACAATGTTGAATAACAATGGTGACAGTGGGCATCCTTGTCTTGCTCCTGATCTTAGAGGGAAAGCTTTCAACCTTTCCCCATTGAGTATGATGTTGGCTGGGGGTTTTTCATATATGCCTTTTATCATATTGAGGAATTTCCCTTTTATTCCTATCTTTTGAAGTATTTTTATCAAAAAAGGATGTTGAATTTTGTCAAATGCCTTTTCTGCATCTATTGAGATGATCATGTGTTTTTTTTCCTTCAATTTGTTAATGTGGTGTATTACATTGATTGATTTTCTTATGTTGAACCAGCCTTGCATACCAGGAATAAATTCCACTTGGTCGTGATGTATAAGTCTTTTGATATGCTGTTGGATTCGATTTGGAAGCATTTTGTTGAGAATTTTTTTTTTTTTTTTTAAAGATTTTATTTATTTATTCATTTACCCCCGCCTCCCCCTTCTGCTTGTGCTCGCTGTGTCTATTTGCTGTGTGTTTTTCTGTGTCCGCCTGTCTCCCCCTGTTGGGTCGTCCTGCTGTGTCAGCTCACCGCGCCACGTGGGCTGGCTTGCCTTCACCAGGAGGCCCTGGGAACCGAACCCGGGGCCTCCCATATGGTAAACGGGAGTCCTATCGATTGAGCCATTATCCGCTTCCCTTGTTGAGAATTTTTGCATCTATGTTCATTAGAGAGATTGGTCTGTAATTTTCTTTTCTTGTGGAATTTTTGTCTGGCTTTGGTATTAGGGTGATGTTGGCTTCATAAAATGTGTTGGGTAATTTTCTGTCCTCCTCAATTTTTTGGAAGAGTTTAAACAGGATTGGTTTTAATTCTTTTTGAAATGCTTGGTAGAATTCACCTGTGAAGCCATCTGGTCCTGGACTTTTCTTTGCTGGGAGGTTTTTGATGACGGATTCAATCTCCTTAATTGTGATTGGTTTGTTAAGTTCTTGTATTTCTTGTTGTGTCAGTGTAGGTTGGTTATGCGTTTCTAGAAATTTGTCCATTTCATCTAGGTTGTCTAGTTTGTTGGCATATAGTTTCTCATAATATCCTCTTATGATTCTTTTTATTTCTATGAGGTCATTTGTAATTTCCCCCCTTTCATTTCTGATTGTATTTATTTGCACCTTCTCTCTTTTTTTCTTTGTTAGTCTAGCGAGGGGTTTGTCAATTTTATTGATCTTCTCAAAGAACCAGCTTTTGGTTTTGTTGATTTTCTCTATTGTTTTTCTGTTCTCATTTTCATTTATTTCTGCTCTAATCTTTATTATTTCATTCCTTCTGCTTGCTTTGGGATTGGTTTGCTGTTCTTTTTCTAGGTTCTGTAGTTGTTCAGTTAAATCTTTGAGTTTAGCTCTTTCTTGTTTTTTAATATAGGCATTTAGGGCTATAAATTTCCCTCTCAAACTGCCTTCACTGTACCCCATAAGTTTTTTTTATTTAATTTTATTTTTTTATTTTTTGTTCTTTTTTTTTTTTTTTTATTCTCCCCATAAGTTTTGATATGTTGTGTTCTCATTTTCATTTGTTTCAATATATTTACTAATTTCACTTGCAATTTCTTCTTTGACCCACTGAATATTTAGGAGTGTGTTGTTCAGTCTCCACACATTTGCAAATTTCCTTTTTTCCTGTCTGTTATTGATTTCTAGTTTCATTCCATTATGATCTGAGAAGGTGCTTTCTATAATTTCAATCTTTTTATATTTATTGAGAGCTGAATTGTGACCTAACATGTGGTCTATCCTGGAGAAAGATCCATGGGCACTTGAGAAGAATGTATAACCCTCTGAGTTTGGATGCAGTGTTCTGTATATGCCTGTTAGGTCTAACTTGTTTATCATATTGTTCAAGTTCTCTGTTTCCTTGTTGATCTTCTGTCTAGTTGTTCTATCTAATGATGTGAGAGGGGTGTTGAAGTATCCAACGATTATTATAGAAATGTCTATTTCTCCCTTCAATTTTGCCAGAGTTTGTCTCATATATTTTGGGGCACCCTGGTTAGGTGCGTAGATATTTATGACTGTTACATCTTCCTGGAGAATCGTCCCTTTTATTAATATATAACGGCCTTCCGTATCTCTTATCACTTTTTTGCATTTAAATTCTGTTTTGTCTGATATTAGTATAGCTACCCCTGCTCTTTTCTGTTTACTATTCGCGTGGAGATCTTTTTCCAACCTTTATTTTCAGCCAGTTTGTATCCCTGGGTCTGAGGTGAGTTTCTTTTAAGCAGCATATGGATGGCTCAGGTTTTTTTTATCCATTCTGTCAGCCTGTATCTTTTGTTTGGGGAATTTAATCTATTCACATTCAATGATATTACTGAAAATGCACTATTTATTTCCTCCATTGTATTCTTTGGTTTTCATATGTCATCTTGTTTTGTCTCTCTTTTTACTCTTTTGGTTATCCTTTCTGCTTTTCTTTCTTCTATACTCTCCTCCAAGCCTTTCTCTCCTGTCTTTTTCTTTTAGGTTCCAAGGCTTCCTTTAATATTTCCTGCAGAGGTGGATTCTTTTTTGCAAACTCTCTTAGTTTCTGTTTGTTTGTGAATACTTTATACTCACCTTCATATTTGAAGGACAGCTTTACTGGATAAAGAATTCTCGGCTGGCAGTTTTTCTCTTTCAGTTTCCTAATTGTATCATACCACTGTCTTCTCGCCTCCATTGTTTCTGAAGAGAAATCTGCACTAAGTCTTACTGGACGTCCTTTGTACGTGATTGTTTGCTTCTCTCTTGCTGCTCTCAGAATTTTCTCTTTATCTTTTACATTTGACATTCTGAATAGTATGTGTCTTGGCGTAGGTCTATTTGGATTTATTCTCATTGGGGTACGGTGTGCTTCTTGGACATGTAAGTTCATTTCTTTTGTGAGAGTTGGGAAATTTTCAGCTATTATTTCCTCAAATACTCTTTCTGCCCCTTTTCCTTTCTCTTCCCCTTCTGGAACTCCCATGACATGTATGTTGTTGCGTATTTTGTTGTCATTCAACTCTCTGAGCCCCTGCTCAATTTTTTCCATTCTTTTCTCTCTCTGTTCTTTTCTCTCTTCAATTTTAGCTGCTCTGTTTTGGTATCACTTATTCTTTCTTCTATCATTTCGAGTCTGCTGTTGTATGCCTCAAATGTGTTTTTTTTTCTAAAGATTCTATCTATCCATTCATCTATCCCCCCCTTGCTGCCCGTGCTCGCTGGGTCAGCCAACCACGCCGTGCGGGCGGGCCTGCCCTCACCAGGAGGCCCCGGGGACCGAACCCAGGGCCTCCCACATGGCAAACGGGAGCCCCACTGATTGAGCCACAGCCGCTTCCCTCAAATGTGTTTTTGACTTCACCTATTGTGTCTTTCATTCCCATGAACTCCGTTACTTTTCTGTTCAGGATTTCAAATTCTTCTTTGCTCAATGTCTTCTTGATATCATTTATCTCTTTAACTATATTGTCTTTCATCTCATTAATTTGATTTTGGAGATTTGTGCTCATCTCACTGATTAGTTCTCTCAAATTCTGCATCTCTTCTGGGACTTTGATGTATTCCTTTTCTTGAGCCATGTCTTCTATTTTCTTAGTATGGCTCATAATTTTTTGCTGGTGTCTAGGCATCTGGTTAGGTTGTATTTACTTAGATGCTCTATATCTTTCTCTCTTATAGGGTTTTAGTGGCAGGAGGCTGTGAGTTATCACAGCTCTTTGATTTTTGGCTCAACCTTGATTGTTAGGATTTTCCTGCTGGATGCTCAAATTGGGCACTGTACCCAGTAATTGGTTGTAGAGTCGTTTCCTAGGGCCTTGGGCAGGGAGGCTATAGAGGCCAAGAAAAGCCTCTCCTATTTAATTTTCTTATGTGCACTTCCTTGGTCTGCCAGGAGATGGCGCTTGTTGGCAGCTCTCAATTCAATGCCTGGTTGGAGTGTATTTGTTGTGACACAGGCCAGATGGATGTGGTAGAGCTTCCTTTCTGGGGGCTAAGAGCCTTGTAATTCCATCTTATGAGACAGTTCTCCAGTCTTCTCTGGTAGCCCCTTCCCTTTTCCCAGCCAGGAAATATTTTCTCTCCCCTCTGAATCCTCAACAATCAGTCCCTGTTAGTTGCAGCCCCTTGCAGGCTCCAAGGCAAACAATGGTGCAGCCCCACACAGCCTGGAATTGCTCTCGGGACAGGGCAGACCAAACCTGCGAGTCAAAAGCAGGGTCAACCCCAGGATCTCTCTCCCCTCTCCTGTGGGGTCCTCAACAATTAGTCCAGGCTAGAAGAGAGGGAGGTTGCGAGGGTTGTATTTCTCCAGTCCTTCCTAGGCTCCCAGGGTAAACCACCGTGTGGAAGGGTCCATGGGGCTCCGCAACCCAAATTTGTGGGTCAGAACCTGAGTCAACCTAAGCCTGTGTCCTTCTCTCTCTCCTTTCTGGGAGTGGTAAATCCCTGGAGCCCCCTTTGTCTGTAGTTGCAGGCCCAGAGGAGTGTGGGGGAGGGTGCCGGCAGCAGCAGCCGCTGCTGGTTCCAACTCACGGTTCTGTCGTTGCGATTTCTCTCTTTTGTCCCTCTCTCCTCTGGGTGGTGTGCAGCCTTCACCTGCTGCCCTAAACCCTAGAAGATCTATTTCAGGGCTGTTTCAGCCTGTTCGCTAGCTATTTTTCTGCCCATTATATATTATCTTTTTATTGTTGAGTTGTAAGAGTTTATATTCTGGAGGCAAGAGACTTATCAGAGACATGATTTACAAATATTTTCTTCCTTCCTCTGGGGTGTCTTTTCACTTTCTTGATGGTGTCTTTTGAGGCACAAAGGTTTTTAATTTTGATGAACTCCAATTTATTTATTTTTATTTTCTTGCTTGCACTTTTGGTGTCATATCTAAGAAACCATTGCTTAATCCAAGATGATGAAAATTTATTCCTATGTTTTCTTATACAAGATTTAGTTTTAGCCCTTACACTTAGGTCTGTGATCCATTTTGAATTCATTAGTGTGTAGAAGGGGTCGAAATACATTCTTTTGTATGTGGTTATGCAGTTTTCCCAGCACCATTTGTTGAAGAGACTGTTCTTTCTCCATTGAATTGTTTTGGCATCCTTGTTGGAAATCAATTGACCATAAATGCAGGAGTTTATTTCTTGGCTCTTAATTTTATCCCACCAATCTATATGTATATGTGTATACTTATACTAGTACTACACTATCTTGATTGCTATAGGTTTATAATAAGTTTTTTTTTTAAGATTTTATTTATTTATTCATTTATCACCCCCTTGCTGCTTGTGCTCACCGGGTCAGCCAACCACGCCGTGCGGGCGGGCCTGCCTTCACCAGGAGGCCCCTGGAACCGAACCTGGGGCCTCCCATATGGTAAACGGGAGCCCTACCGATTGAGCCACAGCTGCTTCCCTATAATAAGTTTTGATATTGGGAAGTGTGATTCCTCCAACTTTATTCTTTTTCAAGATTCTTTTGCTATTCTAGATCCCTTGCATTTCCATAAGAATTTTAGGAACAGCTAGTCAATTTCTGGAAAAAAAGTAAATTGGGATTTTGATCTGTAGATCAATTTGGGGAGTATTGTCATCTTAACAAAATTAAGCCTTCTGCTCCATGAACACTTATTAAGATTTTCTTTAATTTCTCTCAATGATATTTTGTAGTTGTTAGTGTACAAATCTTGTACGTCTTTTGTTAAATTTATTCTTAAGTGTTGTATTCTTTTTGATGCTATTGTAATGGAATTGTTACCTTAATTTCATTTTCAGATTATTCATTGCTAGTGTATTGAACTGTAATTGATTTCTTACATTTCTTTCTTTTTTTTTTTTGCTTATTTTTAAATTTTCTTATGTAATTGATTTTTGTTTATTGATCTTGTATCTTGCAACCTTGTTAAACTCTTTTATTAGTTCTAGTAATTTTACTGAATTCCTTAAGATTTTTAATAAATAAGATCATGTCATCTTGAAATAGAGATAGTTTTACTTCCTTTCCAATCTGATTGCCTTTTATTTCATTTCTTTGCTTAATTTCCCTGGCTAGAACTCCTAGTACAACATTGAACCGAAATGGTAATAGAGAACATCCTTGTCTTTTCCCTGATTTTAGGGGGGGGGAACATTCTGTCTTTTTTCACCATGAAGGTATGATGTTAGCTGTATGTTTTTTCTTAGATTTGCTTTATCAGGTTGAAGAAGTTTCCTTCTATTGCTAGTTTGTTGAATGCTTTTATCATGAAAGGGGATTGGCTTTTAATAAAATACTTTTTCTGTTTCTATTGAGATGATCATGTGATTTTGTCCTTTATTCTATTAATATGGTGTATTTACGTTAACAGATTTACAGATGTTAAACCAATCTTACATTCCTGGGATACATCCCACTTGGTCATGGTGTATAATCCTTTTTATATTTTGTGAATTCAGTTGGCCAGTATTTGTTAAGGATTTTTGCTTCTATATACATAAAAAATATTGTTCTGTAGTTTCCTATTCTTATGATGTCTTTGTTAGGTTTTAGTAGTAGGTGAATACTGACCTCATAAAATAAGAAGTGTTTCCTCATCTTCTATTTTTTGGAAGAGTTTGTGAAGGATTGGTGTTAATTCTTCTTTAAATGTTTGGTAGGATTTGCCAATGAAGCCATCTTGTCCTAGGCTTTTCTTTGCAGGAAGTTGTTAAATTCCTAGTCAATTTCTTTCCTTGTTATGGGTCTATTCAGATTTTCTATTTCTTCTTGAGTCAGTTTTGGTACTCTGTGTCTGTCTAGGAATTTGTTCATTTCGTTGAGGTTATGTAATTTGTTAGCATATACTTATTCATATTATTCTCTTATAATCCTTTTTATTTCTGTAAGATCAGAGTTGTGATATCTCTTCTTTCATTCCTGAGTTTAGTAATTTGAGTCTTCCTTTTTTTTCTTCGTCAGTCTAGCTAAAGATTTGTCAGTTTTGTTGATATTTTCAAAGAACAGAATTTGGTTTTATCAAATTTTTCTATTGTTTTTCTACTTCTTTATTTCACTTCTTTCAGCTCTATTGTTTACTATTTGTTTCTTCTGCTTGCTTTGGATTTAGTTTGCTCTCTTTTTAAAGTGTTTTGGGGTGGAAGGTTAGGTTATTAATTTGACATCCTTATTCTTTTTTATTCTTTTTATTTATTTATTTTTTAGGAGGTACCAGAGATTGAACCCGGCATCTTATACATAGGAAGCAGGTGCTCAACCACTGAGCTACACCTGCTCCCCTTTATTCTTTTTCTTTTTTTAAAGATTTATTTATTTCTCCCTCCCTTATTTAGCGCTCACTATCTGCTCTCTGTGTGTTCTTCTGTGTCTGCTTGTTTTCTCTTTAGGTGGCACTGGGAGCCGATCTTGAGACTTTCCAGAGTGGGAGAGAGGCACTCAATCTCTTGCACCACCTCAGCTCCCTGGTCTGCTGCATCTCTTATTGTCTCTCCTCTGTGTCTCTTTTTGTTGCATCATCTTGCTGTGCCAGCTCTCCGCACGGGCCAGCACTCCTGCATGGGCCAGCTGACTGTGCAGGACAGCCTGCCTTTCACCAGGAGGCCCTGGGAATTGAACCCTGGACCTCCTATATGGTACTCAGGAGCCCAATCGCTTGAGCCACATCTGTTTCCCATTATTCTTTTTTAATACAGGCATTTTCAGCTATAAAGTTCCATCCTAGGCACTGTTTTCTCTGCTTTCTATAATTTTGGTATGCTATGTTTTCATTTTCATTAATCTCAAAGCATGTTATACTTTTCCTTGCGATTTCTTCTTTGATCCACTGGTTATTTAAGAGAGTGATGTTTAATTTTCATGTATTTCCCAAATTTCCTTCTGTTACTGATTTCTAATTTAATTCTATTGTGATCAGAGGACATTTTTTGTATGATTTCAGTCTTACAGCATGTTCCATGTGTGCCTGAGAAGAATGTGTAGTTGGCTTTTATTAGGCATAGTGTTCTGTAGGTGTGTGTTAGTTCTAGCTGGTTTATAGTGTTGTTCAAGTTTTGTATATCCTTGTTGATGTCATGCCTAGTTGTTCTACCCTTTAATGGAAATGGGATCTTGACAACTTCAATTATTATTATTGAATTGTCTATTTCTCTCTTCAATTCTGTCAGTTTTTGCTTCATATATTTTGGGGCTCTATTAGGTGCCTATATGTCGATAATTGCTATAAATTCCTGGGGCTTGACTCTTTTCACTTTTATCATGATAAAATGTTCTTCTTTGCCTCTAGTAATATTTTTTGCTTTAAAGTCTATTTTGTCTGATATTAGTATAGCCACTCCTGCTTTCTGTGGCTCTCTTTGCATGATTATATATGTGAGTGCGTGTATATGTGTGTATGTGTGTGTGTGTGCACTTGGCTATAAACTCCTTTCTGAAAAACTATTGAGATGAAATTAATAGAACATAAAATGATCATTTTAGAGTGAACAATTCAGTGGCATTTAGTACATTCACAATGTTGTGCAACAATCACCTCTATCTACTTCCAAAACATTTCCATCACTACAAATCAAGATCCTGTACCCATTAAGCAGTATCTCCCCATTACTTCTTCTCTCCAGGCCCTGACAGCCACCGGTCTGCATTCTTTCTCTATGGATTTATCTACTCTGGATATTTCATATGTATTAGTCAGGGTTCTCCAGAGAAATAGAACCAACAGGATATATAATTTAATTTAATTTAATTTGCATATCCATGATGATTAATGATGTTTACCATATTTTCATGTGCTTATTGACCATTCATTTATCTTCTCTGAGAAGTAATTTTTCAATATTTTGCTATTTTAAAAATTGAGTTGTTTGTATTCTCTTTATTGATTTGCAAGGGTTCTTTTTGCCATATATAATAATAATTATTATTATTTCCTCCAAACCTGTGGCCTTCCTTTTTATTTTCTTGACTGTGATTTTTGAAGAACACAAGTTTTAAATTTTTTTTTTTTTTTCAAAGATTTTATTTATTTATTCATTTATCCCCCCCTTGCTGCTTGTGCTCGCTGGGTCAGCCAACCACGCCGTGCGGGCGGGCCCGCCCCCACCAGGAGGCCCCGGGAACCGAACCCGGGGCCTCCCACATGGTAAACGGGAGCCCCACTGATTGAGCCACAGCCGCTTCCCACAAGTTTTAAATTTTGATGAAGTCCAATTCATCAATTTTTCCTTTCATGGTTTTTACCTTTTGTGTCCTAGCTAAAAACTACGTACCTATTGCCAAGTAGACATATTTTCTCCTAGTGGATATATAGCTTTAATTTTTATGTTTAGTTCTATTATCAACTTTGAGTTAATATTTGTGTAAGATGTGAGGTATGGGTCAAGGTTATTTTTTACATATTGTATTAGTCAGCCAAAAGGGTGCTGATGAAAAGTACCAAAAATCTGTTGGCTTTTATAAAGGGTATTTATTTGGCATAAATGCTTACACTTGCAAGGCCCTAAAGAGTCCAACTCAAGGTACCATAAAAGGTACTTTTTCATCCACAGTCAGTTGCCATGTGTTAAAAGATGGTGGGCAATATCTGCCAGAGTTCAGCCTTTCCCTATCCTCTTAAGGCTCTGTGGGCCCAGCTTCTTCCTATCTCAGCTGTAGGCTGGAGGGCTCGTTTTCTTCTGGGCTCAGCTGCTCTAGTATCTTCAAAAGGTCAGCTGTAAATTATCAGGTGAATGGCTCATCTCTCTTCCCAGGGCTGCAGGATCAAAGCTGACAAGTTTTCTCCTTTTCCATGTGTCTGGAGCTCTTTCTATTCCTCTGTGAATCTTCTGTGTATCTACCACTGTGTGTCTCCTTGATGGAGTGTCCGTTTATATAGCCCACAAAGGGGGTGGGGACTCAAGCTGAGGTGCCCTAATGATATGATCGAATCAAAGCCCTAATCGTAACATAATTTAATCAAAGCCATCTCAGCTGAATCTAATACAATCAAAGGGTATCACACCCAGAGGAACAGACCTATTTACAAACATAATTTTTTTTGAGGTTCATAAATAATCTCAAGCTGCCACACATATGAATGTTCAATTGTTCTCTGTGTATTTATGTTAAAAGTGAATTTCTTATGAACAGCTAATAGCTGGGCCTTGCTTTTATATCCAACCAACAAACTCTGCCTTTTAATTGGAGCATTTAGACCATTTATATTTAATGTGATTATTGATATTGTTGAGTCTAAATTTACCTTTTTAAGATTGCTTTCTATTTTCCAAATGTACTGTTTATATTTTCCTCTTTTCCTGCATCTTTTTTTTGATTGACTATTTTTTTAGTAGCCCATGTTATCTCCACTATTTGATTATTAGTTGTATGTCATTTTTCATTGTTGTTGCTCTGAGGTTTACAATGGATGTCTTTAATTTATCAGACTCTACCATCAAATAACATTGAACCAGGAAGCGGATATGGCTCAAGCAGATGGGTGCCCACCTACCACATGGGAGGTCCTGGGTTCAGTTCTTGGTGCCTTCTAAAGAAGATGAGTAAGACAGCGAGCTGATATGATGGGCTGGCATGGTGAGCTGATGCAATAAGATGACTCATCAAACAGACACAGGGAGGAAACACAATAAGAGACACAATAAGCAGGGAGCAGAGGTGGCTTAAGTGATTGGGTGCCTCCTTCCCACATGGGAGATCCTGGGTTCGGTTCCCAGGGCCTCCTAAAAAGAAGAGAAACGAAAAGGAGACAGCAAGTGCAAACAGCAAGGAGGGGAGAAATAAAAAAAAAACAACAAAAAACCAACCACAAATTGCAGAAAAAACAATATCTAAAAAAAAAAAAATGGTTCTGAGAGCTAATGGCAAGCTGCCATCTGAGATTTTTAGCACAAAAACTGTACTTCTCAAATTTTAATGTGCATGTGAATCACCTGGGGAACGTTGTTAAAAAAATAGCATTGGACCACTTAATGCATAATGTTAGAAGTTTACAATGACATATTTCCATTCTCCTTCTCCTCCTTTATGCCCTTGTCATACATTTTACTTCTTATGTTATAAACTTCAAATACATTGTTACAATTGTTTTTAAAAAGATTTATTTATTTATTCCCCCTCCCCCCTGTTGTTTTGTGCTCACTGTCTGCTCTCTGTGTGTTCTTCTGTGTCTGCTTGTTTTCTCTTTAGGTGGCACCAAGAACTGATCCTGGGACCTTCTGGAGTGGGAGAGAGATGCTCAAACTCTTGCACTACCTCAGCTCCCTGGTCTGCTGCATCTCTTATTGTCTCTCCTTTGTGTCTCTTTTTGTTGCATTGTCTTGCTGTGTCAGCTCTCCACATGGGCCAGCTTGCCTTTCACCAGGAAGACCCAGGAATTGAACTCTGGACCTCCTATATAGTACATGGGCGCCCAATATCGCTTGAGCCACATCCGTTTCCCTGTTACAATTGTTTTAAACAATAATCTACATTTGTTCTAGTTCATAGGACATTCTTGTATTTGTACTATTAACCACAATTCTCATCCACCTCTGGGTTCACTATGTTATTAAGTTCCTAGATTATTCTCTACCTTTCTTTCAACTGACATTTACATCCCTAGACAACCCCTTTCAGCCACAATCCCATTTATAAACCAGCTGCATTAGTTCTATTCACTATAATGTTATCATCAGCTCTAAGCATTTCTACTTTCTACAGTCAAGTTAATTAAAACTTCTACATTAAGCATCAGTACCCTTTCTCAGCCCTCCTCTTATCTCCTAATAACCTATACTCCAAGTTTTAACCCCATGCATTTATTCTCTGTATTTAGTTCATATTAGTGAGACCATGCAATATTTGTTCTTTTGTGTCTGGCTTATTTCACTTAACATAATGTGTTCAAGGTTCATCCATGTTATCATATGTGTCCCAATTTCATTTCTTCTTACAGCAGCATAGTATTTCATCATTTGTAGATACCACATTTTGTTTATCCATTCATTGGTTGATGGACACTTGGGTTGTTTTCATCTTTTGGCAATTGTGAATAATGCCACTATGAACATCAGTGTGCAGACGTCTGTTTACGTCACAGTTTTCAGTTTGTCTGGATATATTCCTAGTAAAGGAATTGCTGGATCACATGGCAGTTCTATATTTAGCTTCCTGAGGAACCGCCAAACTATCTTCCACAGAGGCTGCAACATTTTACATTTCCACCAACAATGAAGGAGTGTTCCTATTTCTCCACAACCTCTCCAGCACTTATTGTTTTCTTTTATTTATTTATTTTAATAATGGCCATTCAGTGCGGTATGAGATATCTCATTGTTGTTTTTTTTTAATTTTTTTAAATTTTAATTTTTTATTTTTTATTTTACCAGGAGGACCCAGGGATCGAACCCATATGGCAGACGGACGTCCAACCATTTGAGCCACATCCGCCCCCTCTCATTGTTGTTTTGATTTGCATTTCCATAATAGCTGATAATACTGAATATTTTTTCATGTGCTTTTTGGCCATTTATACTTCCTCTTTGGAGAAATGTCCGAGTCTTTTGCCCATTTTAAAATTGGATTGTTTCCTCTTTTATTCTTGGGTTGTATGATCTCTTTATTTAGAATGGAAATCAAGCCCTTCTTGGATATGTGGTTTACAAATGTATCCTCCCACTGAGTGGGCAGCCTTTTCACCTTCTTGATGAAGTCCTTTGAGTCACAAGTGTTAAAGTTTGAGGAGGTCCCATTTATCCATGTTTTCTTCCATTGTTTGTGCTTTCAATGTAAGATTTAAGAATCTACCACCTACCACGAGGTCTTGAAGATGTTTCCCTACATTTTCTTCTAGGAGCTGTATGGTTCTAGCTTTTATATTTAGGTCTTTGATCCATTTTGAGTTAATTTTTGCATAGGGTGTAAGATAGGGGTCCTCTTTCTTTCTTTTGGGTATGGACATCCAGTTCTCCCAGCACCATTTGTTGAATAGACTGTTCTGCCCCATTAGGGTGGGTTTGACAGCCTTGTCCAATATCTCTTGACTGTAGATGTGAGGGTTTGTTTCTGAACCATAAACTGGGTTCCATTGGTCTATGTGCCTATCTTTATGCCAGTACCATGCTGTTTTCACCACTGTAGCCTAGGTAATATGATTTAAGGTTCAGAGGTGAGAGTCCTCCAACTTTGCTCTTCCTTTTTAAGATATTTCTGGCTATTTGGGGCCCCTTATCCTTCCAAATATATTTGATAATTGTGTTTTCCATTTCTTTTTAAAAAAAAGCTGGTAAAATTTTTATCAGGATTGCATTGAATCTGTATATCAATTTTAGTAGGATTAACATTTAACAATATTTAATCTTCCAGTCCATGAGCATGGAATGTTCTTCCATTTATTTAGGCCTTTTAAAATGTCTTTTAGCAATGCAGTGTAGTTTTCTGAATACAAGTGCTTTATGTCCTTGTGTATTAGTTAGCCAAAAGGGGTGCTGATGCAAAGTACCAGAAATCTGTTGGCTTTTATAAAGGGTGTTTATTTGAGGTAAAATCTTATAGTTACAAAGCCCTGAAGAGTTCAACTCAAGGTTACTTTCTCAGCAAAGTCAGTTGCCACGTGTTGAAGCAAGATGGTTGCCGATCTCTGCGAGGGTTCCGCCTTCTTCTCTCTCAGCTACAGACTGGTAGAGGGCTTGTTTCTTTCCATCATCTCTCCCCAGGGTTCCAGGATCAACGTGTTCTCCTCTGCCATGTCTATGGACTGCTCTCTCTTCCCCGTGTCGTCTTCTGTGTGTCTTCTTTTTTTTTTTTTTTTAAAGATTTTATTTATTTATTCATTTACTTATCCCCCCCTTGCTGCTTGTGCTCGCTGGGTCAGCCAACCACGCCGTGCGGGCGGGCCTGCCCCCACCAGGAGGCCCCGGGAACCGAACCCGGGGCCTCCCATATGGTAAACGGGAGCCCTACTGATTGAGCCACAGCCGCTTCCCTGTGTGTCTTCTTGAATGAGTGCCCATTTATATAGTCCACCAAGGATCTGGAGACTGAGTTACACCCTACTGATGTGGTTGAATCAAAGCCCTAAATCTTAACATAATTTAATCAAAGATATCGCCATTGAATCTAATACAATCAAAGGGAATGACGCCCAGCGGAACAGACCAGTTTACAAACATAATCTCTCTTTTTGGAATTCATAAATAATCTCAAACTGCCACACCTTGGTTAAGTTTATTCCTAAATATTTTATTCTTTTAGTCACTATTGTAATTGGCATTTTTCCTCGACTTCTTCCTTAGATTGTGCATTACTAGTGTATAGAAACACTACTGATTTTTGCATATTAATTTTGTATACTGCCACTCTGCTGAAATCGTTTATTAGCTCTAGCAGATTTTTGTAGATTTTTCGGGACTTTCTAGGTATAGGGACATATCATCTGAAAATAATGAAAGCTTTACTTCTTCTGTTCCAATTTGGATGCTTTTTATTTCTTTTTCTTGCATGACTGCTCTAGCTAGCACTATATTGAACAATATTGGTGACAGTGGGCATCCCAGTCTCAACAGGAAAGCTTTCAGTCTTTCACCATTGAGTACAATGTTAGCTATGGGTTTTTAATATATGGACTTTATCATGTTGAGAAGCTTCCTTCTATTCCTATCTTTTGTAGTATTTTTATTGAGACAAGATGCTGTATTTTGTCAGATGCCTTTTCTGCATCAATTGATAGGCTCATGTGATTTTTCTTCTTTGCTATATTAATGTGCTGAAATACGCTGATTTTCTTGTGTTGAACCACCCTTGCATGCCTGGTATAAAACCCGCTTGATCATGATGAATAATTCTTTCAATGTGTTGTCAGATTTGATTAGCAAGTATTTTGTTGAGGAATTTTGCATCTGTATTCATTAGGAAAATGGGTCTGTAATTTTATTTTCTTGTAATATCTTTATCTGGTGTTGTTATTAGGGTGGTATTGGCTTCATAGAATGAGTTTGGTAGTATTCCTGTTTGTGCAATTTTTTTGGAAGAGTTTGAGTAAGATTGGTATTAAAGCCTCCTTGAATGCTTGGTAGAACACACCTGTGAAACCATCTGGTCCTGGGCTTTTCATTTTGGCACGTCGTTTGATGATTGTTCCAATCTCTTTACTTGTGATTGGGTTTGTTGAGGTTAAACAATAATCTTTTTTTTCAAATTAAAAAAATTTTTTTTAGGAGGTACCAGGGATTGAACCCAGTACCTTATACATGGAAAGCAGGTGTTCAACCACTGAGCTGTATCTGCCCCCCAATGAGAGTTGGTTTTTTCATTTGTTTGTTTTTAGGAAGTGCCAGGGATTAAACCCGGGACTTCATACATGGGAAGCAGGTGCTCAATCACTTGAACTACATCTGCTCCCCAAACAATAATCCTTTTTTTTCTTTCTATATGGTTGCATCATCATCTTTATGGTGCATCGCTTCGATGCACAGGGCAGGCCTGCGCCTCTCTGCACTGCGCCGGTCTGGGAAGCCTTTTTTCTTTTTTTAACCAGAGGTCCCAGGGATTGAACCTGGGTCCTCCATATGGTAAATGGGAGCTCAATTGCTTGAGCCACAGCCGCTTCCCACAATAATAATTTTTATTTTTTTATTATTTATTTATTTATTTTTCTTTTTTTTTCTACCCACAATAATCTTTTAATAAAGAAATTAAAGATGAAAAAAAAAAGTCCTTTATATTTGACTACATAGTTACCATTTCCAGTGCTCATTTCATTTGTGTAAATCCAAGTTTTCATCTGCTATAAGTTTTCTTCCATGTGAAGAACTTCCTTTAACATTTTTTTATAGTAAAGGTCTTCACATGACAAATTCTTTCAGCTATTGTTCATCTGAGAAAGTCTTTATTTTAAATTCACTTGAGAAAGATATTTTCTCTCAGTATAAAAGTCTAAGTTGACAGTTTTTTTTTTTTTCCTTTCATCTCTTTAAAGATGATTCAAGTGTCTTCTGGCCTGCATACTTTCTGACAAAAAGTCTCCAATGTTTATTTTTTCATTTGATTATTTTTAAAATTGATTTATTAAGGTACAATTGGCATGGAATCAACTGCATATATTTATTTTTATTTTATTAAAAAATTTTTTTTATTTTTTAAAAGATACTTAGATTACACAAATGTTACACAAAAAATATAGGGATTCCTATATGCCCCACTCCCCACACCTCTCACACTCTCCCACATAATCAACATCCTTCATTTGTGTGGCACACACATTGCAATTGATAAACACATCCTGGGGTATTGCCATTGAGCATGGACCATAGTTCACATTGTAGCTTACACTCTCTCCCACACAGTTCTACAGGCTATGGGAAGATATATAATGGCATGTATCTGTCATTGCAACGTCAATCAGGACGATTCCCAAGTCCCAAGAAAGCCCCCGCATTACACCTGTCTTTCCCTCTCCCTGTCCCCAGAGCCTCCAGTGGCCACTGTCTCCACATCAATGTTGTAATTTTCAACTGCATATATTTAAAATGTACAATTTGATAAGTTTTTTAAAAGCAGTTTTATCGAGATATATTCACATATCATACAATCTGTCCAGAATGTATAATCAATGGTTTTTAGTATAATTGCAATCTTGTGCATTCATCAACACAAAAATTTTAGAACAATTTCATTACTCCAAAAAGAAAATCCATACCCCTTAGCAGTCACCTCTCAATCCCTCTGTGTTCCCAAGCCCTACATAACCACTAATCTCATTTCATCTTTATAAATTGATTTATATTTACATTTTATATAAATGGAATCATACAATATGTAGTACTTTGTGTCTGGTTTCTTTCACTTAACATAATGTTTTTTAAATTAACATCTTGTAACATTAACATATATTTGTTCAGTTTCAAAGAAAAACAGTCATATATGCAATATTACCCATAATCATATTTCACATGAGGTTTTACTATGCTGTACAGTCCCGTGTTACATTTTTCAGCTTTCCTTTTTTCCTATGTTTGTGACTATTTTTTTTTTTTTCAAGTTAAAGATGAATTTTATTGCATCTTTAAAATACCACAAATAGGTCTGGCATCTTGTTTTCCCCACTGCTGCACAACTCTTAGATTTTATTCATCAGCTTGTGTTTGTGGCTATTTTAAACTCACCTTCATATTTGAAGGACAATTTTGCCAGATAAAGAATTCTTGGCTGGCAATTTTTCTCTTTCAGTATTCTAATTGTATCATACCACTGTCTTCTCGCCTCCATGGTTTCTGATGAGAAATCCACACTAAGTCTTACTGGGCATCAACTTGTATGTGATGGTTTGTGTCTCCCTTGCTGCTCTCAGAATTTTCTCTTTATCTTTGACGTTTGACATTCAGAGTAGTATGTGTCTTGGAGTAGGTCTATTTTGATTTATTCTGATTGGAATATGTGTTTCTTGGACGTGTAAGTTCTTCTTTCATGAAAGTTGGGAAATGTTCAGCCATTATTTCCTCAAATATTCTTTTTGCCCCTTTCCCCTTCTCTCCTCCTTTTGGAACTCCTGTGACAGTATATTTTGAGTTTCGTGTTATCATTCAACTCCCTGAGTCCCCACTCAATTTTTTCAACTCTTTTCTCTATCTGTTCTTCTCTCTCTTCAATTTTAGATATCTGTCTTCTGCATTACTTCTTTGTTCTATCATTTCAAGTCTGCTGTTGTATGCCTCTAATGTGTTTTTTTCTTTCTTTCTGTGTTTTATCTGACACCCTTATTTGGGAATTCTGCCAACAAATACCCTTTTAATTATTTTGTTTAATTTTTAACATTTAAATTTTCACCCATCTGTATATCCTTCCTAAAATGGCTAGCTGGTTATTCAAAACCATTTTTAATATTGATACATATTAATAAAGCATAAATCCATCCAAAGTGTACAACCAGTGGTATTCGGGATAATCACATAGCTGTGCATTCATCACTTCAATCATTTTTAGAGCATTTTCACTATTCCAATAATAATAATAAACAACAAACAAAAACTCATCACCTCTCAATCTCTCTATGCTTCCTTGCTATACATAGTTGCTATTTTGTTTACATCTCTCTAGTTTATTTGTATTTATATTTTGTAAAAACAGTCCTATATAGGCAATATTACCCATATTTGTATTTTACATGAGGTTTCACTATGTTATACAGTCCCATCTTACATTTTTTGCTTTCCTTCTAGTAATATACATGACTTAGATTTACCCTTTCAACTGTCATACCCATATATTAGCTCTGCTAGTTCCAAACACTATGATGTACTTTCGCCATTTCTTTTTTTTTTTCTTTTTTTTTTTTTTACCGGGAGGTCCCGGGTATCGAACCCGGGTCCCTCCATATGGGAGACGGACGCCCAACCATTTGAGCCACATCCGTCCCCCGTCGCCATTTCTATTCATTTCCAAAGATTTACAATCTTTTTACCAATTCTGCACAGTTTAACCCTCAGCTTTCCATTATTTACCCTCATTGTATATTTCTGTTGACTTATATTCTTTTTTTTTTTTTCCAAAGACTTTACTTATTTATTTATTTATCCCCCCCTGCTTCCTGTGCTCACCGGGTCAGCCAACCACGCCGTGCGGGCGGGCTTGCCTTCACCAGGAGGCCCGGGGAACCGAACCTGGGGCCTCCCATATGGTAAACGGGAGCCCTACTGATTGAGCCACAGCCGCTTCCCTTGACTTATATTCTAATTATTAACTCCCTTAGTTTACACAATATATTTAGTTCATAATAGTACAATCATTACATATTTGCCTTTTTGTATCTGGCTTGCTTCACTCAACGTAATGTCCTCCAGGTTCATCGATGTTGTCATATGCTTCATGACTTCATTTCTTCTTACCACTGCATAATATTCCATTGTGTGTATACACCACAATTTGTTTATCCATTCATTGGTTGATGGACACCTGGGTCATTTCCATCTTTTGGCAATCATGAATAATGCTGCTATGAACATTGGTGTGCAGATGTCTGTTTGTGTTCACTGCTCTCAGTTTTTCTGGGTATATACCTAGTAGTGGTGTTGCCAGGTAATATGACAAGCCTATGTTCAAGTTCCTTAGGAACTGCCAAACAGTCCTCCATAGTGGCTGTCCATTCTACATTTCCACCAACAGTGAATAAGCCATCCTATCTCTCCACATCCTCTCCAACACTTATACTTTTCTGACTTTTTAAGAGTGGCCATTCTAATAGGTGTGAAATGATATCCCATTGTAATTTTTATTTGCATTTCCCAAATGTCTATTCAAATTTTTTGCCCATTTTTTAATTGGGTTGTTTGTCTTTTTTTATTGTTGAGTTGTATGATCTCTTTATAGATCATGGATATTAAACCCTTATCGGATATGTGATTGCCAAATATTTTCTCCCATTGAATTGGCTGTCTTTTCACCCTTTTGACAAAGTCCTTTGAGGTGAAAAAGTGTTAAGTTTTGAGGAGGTTCTGAAGGAGTTAAATTAAAGGCCATGACTCGTGACAGAAAGCAGGCTGCCTTGGTATGTATGGGACAGGCGTCTCTAGTCTTAAGACACTAAGAGGGAAACGGACGTGGCTCAAAGGTTCGGCGTCTGTCTACCATATGGAGAGACCAGGGTTCGATCCCCGGTACCTCCCGGTTAAAAAAAAAAAAAAAAAAAAAGAAAAGACACTAAGATAAGATCTGGTAGGAGCCTGGTGGAGAAGCTTTCTGTGCTGCAAGGAGTGTATCTGGTATATGTCAGATAATGATTAACAAGGTCTGTTACATGCAGGAATGTAAGGAGAACTGAACCATTAACCCTAAAGATTTGCTGACTTTGATAATGTGTAACCCGTCACGTATCTATTACCTTTGCACATGTGCACACGAATTTTCTTTGTTCTAAAGCTAAATAAAAGCCACAATGTTTTATGCAGTGGGACCCTTCTCCCCTTGGATGGAGGGTCCCCTGACCCCAGCTATCTCTTGTTTCTTTCTCATCCGCGGCACCGTTTTCATGGACCTATTTCCTTTTTTTTTTTTTTTTTTTTTTTTTTTTTTCAAAGATTTATTTATTTATTTATTCATTTATCCCCCCCTTGCTGCTTGTGCTCGCTGGGCCAGCCAACCACGCCGTGTGGGCGGGCCCGCCCTCACCAGGAGGCCCCGGGAACCGAACCCGGGACCTCCCATATGGCAAACGGGAGCCCCACTGATTGAGCCACAGCCGCTTCCCTCATGGACCTATTTCCTGAACATCAACATTTGGTGCCCAAACAGGGACATGAAAATGCAACTTTTCTTTCGGTCAGTGTGCACTGGACCAAGGAGCTCCTGATGAGTGGTTTTCAAAAAAAAAAGGTAAGTTACATCCTTGGGATCATCAGGGAAATGGGGAATCAGCAGTCGAATTTTGAAGAGTACTCTAGAGTGTTAAAAACTTTATTAAAAAGCACCAGTGTAACTATTAAATCCTCGGCTTTTGAGGAAATTTTTTCTCTTGTATAGAAACATTGTTATTGGTTTCAGCCACAAGGGCAGAATATTTTAAATCTGAAACAATGGAAGTTAGTCATGAAAGCTTTAAAAAGGGCTTATCAAAAGGGAGAGATAATTCCCATACATATATGGTCTTTGTGTAGCCTTATTTCTGTTGCTCTTGAACCATTACAATCAAATGAAAATGAAGATAATAAACAGGATACTGCTATCTCTGGACCAATAGCAGAATCAACTGATGTTGATTTTAATGAAAATATATATAGAAAAAATTCATGAACAGCCAAAAACAGATAAACTCATGTCTAATAAAAGGGAAGAAAAGAAAAAGGGAGTTTATGGAACTTTTCCAGCAGTTGTTATGCCATCTGCTCCAAAAGATGATTTATTGTCTTTTGAACCCACGCCTGAGCCTCCTAAGGTATCTGCTGATCCATTTTTTTTACGACATTTGATGACCCTCCAAAAGCTTCTGTTTTTGTGCCAGCACCATCCTCTTCAATTATGAAAAGCATAGCACAGGGAAGTAGAGAAGGATATTCAGAGGCTGCTCTGCAACCTTATGTTGCGGATGTAGGACTTAATTTATGGGGAAGAGACTTATTATACCAATGGGGAGCTTATTTGAATATTCCTCACGTTTCTGATACAGCTAAACATCTTATTACTCATGTGCAATATGCTCCCCCTTCCTGCCCTGAAACACGACTTATTGGAGACTACCATGGCCTAGGATATTCAAATTTAGAGTAGGGGCTACTGTTACAAAGGGCTTCGCATTACCTTTAAAATGGCTGACAAACAAGCCTATCTGGGTAGAACAGTGGCCCCTTCCGAAAGAAAAATTGGAAGCCCTGAAAAAATTTGTGCAGGAGCAGTTAATGGCAGGGCATACTGAGCCCTCTACTAGTCTGTGGAATTCTCCAGTTTTTGTAATTAAAAAGAAATCTGGCAAATAGCCCATGTTAACTGATTTACGTGAAATTAACAAAGCTATTCAACCTATGGGATCTTTTTTTTTTTTTTTTAAAGATTTTATTTATTTATTCATTCATCCCCCCCCCCGCTGCCTGTGCTCGCTGGGTCAGCCAGCCACGCCCTGCGGGCGGGCCCGCCCCCACCAGGAGGCCCCGGGAACCGAACCCGGGACCTCCCATATGGCAAACGGGAGCCCCACTGATTGAGCCACAGCCGCTTCCCATCCTATGGGATCTTTACAGCCTGGTTTGCCATCCCCAACTATGATTCCACAAAATTGGCATATTGTTATTATTGATCTGAAAGATTGTTTCTTTACTATTCCTCTCAATCCAAATGATAGAGAAAAATTTGCATTTACTATTCCTTCTATTAATCACTCAGCTCCTAATGAACGATATCATTGGAAAGTTCTCCCTCAGGGAATGATGAACAGCCCTACATTATGTCAATCCTTTGTTCACATTCCATCATAAATTTTACAAAAACAATTTCCCAATGCTATGATTTTTCATTATATGGATGATATTCTTTTTGCCACTGAGCAAACTTCTGAGCTGAAACAACTATTTCAGCTGGCTAAAGAAATTCTTCCTCAACATGGGTTACAAATAGCAGAAGAAAAAAATTAAAAAACAGGCTCCTTTTCAATATTTGGGCCATACTATTAATGGAAGTATTATAACTCCGCAAAAGGTCCAGTTTTGAATTGATCATTTATGTCCTTTGAAAGATTTTCAAAAAATACTGGGTGATATTAATTGGGTATGGCCTACTTTAGGAATTCCAACTTATGCTTTAACTAATCTTTTCGATACTCTCACAGGAGACTCTGACTTAAATAGCCCTTTCATTTCAAGCCCAGAAGCAAAAAAAGAGTTAAAATGGTTGGAAAAAAAGAGTACAAAATAGCCAACTAATAAGGATAAATATGAATCTTCCAGTTTCACTTTTAATATTTCCATCTGGCCATTCCCCTACTGGGATACTTTGGCAAGAGGAGGGCATAATAGAATGGATATTCTTACCCAACAAAGAAAAAAAAATTCATACTTATCCTGAAAAAATTACAGCAATAATATCAAAAGGCTGTATTTGCCTGAGACAGCTTATGGCTAGAGATCCTGATAAAAGCATACTGGACCTTACAAAGCAGGAGCTTTCTCGGCTCTGGCAGTTCAGTAACTCTTGGCAAGTGGCCTTAGCAAATTTTATTGGAACAATTAATAATCATTTCCCAAATTCAAAACTTTTACAGTTTTTAAAACTTATTTCATGGATTCTTCCTAAGGTTGTCAAACAACAACCCCTCTCTGCTGCACTAACTTACTACACTGATGGCAGCAGTAATGGAAATGCAGGCTATTTAGGCCCAACTACAAAATCTTGGAAAACACCTTATTCGTCTGCCCAAAAGGTGGAACTAATGGCTGTTGTTCAATTGCTAACTGATGTTTCTAAGCCCTTAAATATTGTGTCTGATACTGCCTATGTCTGCTACGTTGTTTGTCATATAGAAACAGCTCAAATAACTCCAATTTCTAAATTAGAAGTTCTTTTCCTATAATTACAAAAGCCTGTTCGTGAACAATCTAATCCAATTTACATTACTCATATTCGTTCCCATTCTCAACTTCCCGGCCCTATGGCTTCACAAAATGGTTTGATAGATAAGCTTATTGCTCATATCGAAACTGCTGCTGATTATCATAAACTTACACATACTAATGCTTCTGGCTTATGTCATAAATATCCCCACTTAACACAAAAAGAAAGTAAAAAGATTGTTAGACAATGTCCTACTTGTGGGCCCATAAATGCCCCCACTTTCTCTCCAGGAGTAAATCCCCGTGGAGAACATCCTAATGAAATTTGGTAAATGCATGTTACACATGTGCCCTCTTTGGCCGCCTTCAATATGTACATGTGGCAGTGGACACATTTTCTAGTTTTATTTGGGCAACTGCTCACGCTGGTGAAAAGGCCTCACATGTACGTTCTCACTTATTACATTGTTTTGCTGTAATGGGCCTGCCGGCACAGCTAAAAACTGATAATGGGCCTGCCTATCTTAGTCAATCTTTCAAAAAATTTTGCAGTGACTGGAACATTAAACATATTACAGGAATTCCATATAACTCCCAAGGACAAGCAATAGTAGAAAAAAACAATCACTTATTAAAATTAATGTTGCAAAAACAAAAAGGGGAGATGGAGGAGAATTTGCTAAAGACAAACTATCTAAAGCATTGCTTACCTTAAATTTTCTTAATAGACAACAAATTTCTAATACCACAGCAGTAGAAAAACAATGGGAGGTTAATAAAAAGAATGAAAATTAAAAATGCAGACAACCGATATATTGGAAAAATGAAACAACCAATAAATGGGAAAAGGGAGAGGTAAAGATTTGGGGCTGAGGTTTTGCTCTTATCATCACAGAAACAGGAGAACAGCAGTGGATCCCCTCCAGAAGAATCAAGCCTAGAGTTGAAGATGCTGCTGAAATTTAAACTATGGACATGGTGGTTGCACATTGGATTAATTATAGGTAAAGTATTAGGTCAAGGTAAGATACCACATCATAATTACACTTATTGGGCATACATAACCAACCCACCTCTTTTAGAGCTGTTAACCTGGGCCAATGAGTCTTACCCAATTTATCTTAATGAATCTCACCATTTTCCGGGATCTATAGATATACGACTACCCTTAAAGCCAAAAGAAGAAGGGAAATTTATAGAAAATTTAACTTTACCTTTTATAGACCACCCTCTTTGTATTGGATATGGTTCTGTATGCATGCAACCTCAAAATCACAGTGTAGTTTTAACAGAGAAAAATCAAACTCGAATTTATATTCTCATTTTCCCTTCTTTACCATATAAATCAGAAAATATGATAAATCTTACATGTCCCTCTCAAAGCAGATTAATAAATGACAAATGGCATGTATGGCATGGTTTTACAGAGGTTGTGTTGTTTAATGATTCCTATGGCATTGTAAAGGATCAGGCCCTTATAGGAATGCCGAAGCCTGTTAAAAACACAACCATATCTTGGTTCATTAACAAGTCATCCATAACCACTAATGACAGTAATCCTTATTTCTGGAATTTTGGTAATACAGCATTTACTAACACCTCGATAAATTGGATAAATCAAGGAAGATTTATCCCACAACCATGGGACACTATACTTTACAAAACTCAAAATTATTTGTAGAAATTATTTTTGGGAACTGGCCCAATTTTCAAATGGCAAGGCAATAAAACTAATATTACCAGTTTAAAAAGAAAATCAACTCAATTTCTTACAGTATGTGTATGAGATCCTATAGTTTTTATCATTGGAAAAGTAACTTTTGGTGAATGGAACGTTAGCTGCTCCAATTGCTCTTTATTTACATGTCTTAAGAATTCATATTTGCAGGAAAATCAAACTCTTTTTATGGCAAGAAGAAGAAAAGGACTATGGTTACTGGTTCGGATGACCAGACATTGGCAGCAGTCTCCAGAATCCCAGTTGCTGTGGCACTTCCTTGACCATTACTTAAAAAGAACTAAAAGACTTTTAATAGCAGGAATTTTGGGACTGATTAGCATCATAACCACCGCAGCCGTCGCTGGCACAGCCCTGCATCAAGGAGTCCAGACTTAACAATTTGTTAAGGGCTGGCATAAAAATGCAAGTGAGATGTGGCATAGCCAGTCTCACATTGATATAGAACTGAATAATCATATGAATGATCTTGAAACAACTATTATACATTTGGGTAATCAAATCTATAATTTAAACTTGTTAAGAGCTCTTAAATGTGATTGGAATGAAAGTTCTTTTTGTATTACTCCTTTGCCTTATAATAATAGTGAGCATGATTGGGAAGAAGTAAAAAATCATTTGATTGGATATAAGCATAATATTTCTTTAGATATTTTAGAATTGCAAAAGAAAGCATTGAGCATGTCTCAAAATGAATTGAAAGAAACCCCTGGTGCAGAATTTTGGAATGAATTGTCTGAAAATCTAAATACTGTCAATCCGTTTCACTGGTGGAAACAAAAAACAGTTCAAATATCATTTTGGATTGGATTAGGAATTACTGTTTTATGCATTTTAATTGTTTGTATTTTCAAGGGTAGAGTAATAACATATATTCATAGAAAAATGAAAAATTGAATCAGATAGATACATTTATGTTAAGAAACCTAGCCATGAAAAAGTAATTTTATATTATTTGTGGTAGAAAGTAGTATACTAATAACCCCATGATTTTACTAGTAATTATCTACATAAAAGCATACACATAAGGAACCTGAAGAAGTATAAAATATAAATGAAATTGCCTCTGTGTAAGAGCGCAAAAGATTGACTCGTGGCCAATGACGGGTAAGATTCTCAGAGGAGGACAACCTAAGACAGGCACAGTCACAAGAGCCTATGGAAGAAGACAAGTGTGACAGGAGGTCACCTTGTATCAGCTTATATAATGGTTCCTATTATATTCACTGAAAAAATTAATTAATAAAAAGGGGGAAATGAAGGAGTTCAATTGAAGGCCATGACTCATGACAGAAAGCAGGCCGCCTTGGTATGTATGGGACAGGCATCTCTAGTCTCAAGACACTAAGATAAGATCTGGTACAAGCCTGGTGGAGAAGCTCCCTGTGCTTCAAGGAGTGTATCTGGTATATATGTCAGATAATGATTAACAAGGTCTGTTACATGCAGGAATGTAAGGAGAACTGAACCATTAACCCTAAAGATTTGCTGACTTTAGTAACGTGTAAACACGTCACGTATCTTTTACCTTTGCACGTGTGCACACGAATTTTCTTTGTTCTAAAGCTAAATAAAATCCATGAAGTTTTATGCAGTGGGACCCTTCTCCCCTTGGATGGAGGGTCCCCTGACCCCGGCTATCTTGTTTCTTTCTCATCTGCGGCACCGTTTTCACGGACCTAGTTCCTGAACATCAACATTGTGAAAAAGTGTTAAGTTTTGAGGAGGTTCCATTATCTTATTTTTCCTTTTGTTGACCATTCTTTGGGTGTAAGGTTTAAGAAACTACTGCCTGCCACAAGATCTTGAAGATATTTTCCTTTATTTTCTTCTAGGAGTTTTATGGTTGTTGCTTTAATATTTAGGTCCTTGACCCATTGTGAGTTAATTTTTGTATAAGGTGTGAGAAAGGGGTACTCTTTCTTTTGGATTTGGATATCCAATTCTCCCAGCACCATTTGTTGAATAGATTGTTCTGGCTCAGCTGGGAGGGCTTGACAGCCTTGTCAAAAATCACTTGACTATAGAGATGAGGTTCTATTTATTAGTTCTTGATTCAGTTCCATTGGTCAATCTGTCTGTCTTTATGCCAGTACCATGTTGTTTTTTTTACCACTGTAGCTAAGTAATATGCTTTAAAGTCTGAAAGTGAGAGTCTTCCACCTTTGTTCTTCTTTTTCAAGACATTTTTTTGACAATTTGGAACCCCTTACCCTTCCAAATAAATTTGATAATTGGCTTTTCCATTTCTGCAAAAAAGGCTGTTGGAATTTTTGTTGGGATTTCATTCAATCTGTAAATCAGTTTGAGTAGAATTGACATATTAATGATATTTAATATTCCAATCCTTGAACACAGAATGTCCTTCCAGTTATTTAAGCCATCCTCATTTTCTTTTAGCAATGTTTTGTAGTTTTCTGATATTGGTCCTTTATGTCCTTGGTTAAGTTTATTCCTAAATATTTGATTCTTTTAGTTGCTATTATAAATGGAATTTTTTTCTGATTTCCTCCTCAGACTGCGCATCAGTAGTGTATAGAAATGCTATTGATTTTTGCATATTATTCTTGTATCCTGTCACTTTGCTCAACTCATATATTAGTTCTATCAGCTTTGTCGTGGATTTTTTAGGATTTTCTAGATATAAGATCATGTTATTAGTAAATAGTGAAAGTTTTACTCCTTCCTTTCTTATTTGGGTGCCTTTTATTTCTTTATCGAGCTTAATTGCTCTAGCTAGAACTTCCAGCACAATATCGAATAACAGTGGTGACAGCGGGCATCCTTGTCTTGTTCCTGACCTCAGCGGAAAAGCTTTCAGCTTTCACCATTGAGTACAATGCTAGCTGTAGGTTTTTCATGTATTTACTTTACCATATTGAGAATGTTTCCTTCTATTCCTATCTTTTGTAGTGTTTTTATCCAGAAAGGATGCTGTATCTTGTCCAATGCCTTTTCTGCATCAATTGAGAGGATCATGTGATTTTTCTTCTTCAATTTACCAATGTGGTTTATTACACTAATTGATTTCTTGTGTTGAACCACCCTTGCATAACTGGGACAAAACTCACTTGGATCATGGTGTATAATTCTTTTAAATGTGCTTTTGGATTTGGTTTGTAAGTGTTTTGTTGAGGAATTTTGCATCTATATTCATTAGGGATATCGCCTGTAATTTTCTCTTTTCATGGTATCTTTATCTGGTTTGGGTATTAGGGTGATGTTGGCTTCATAGAATGAGTTTGGTAGCATTCTTTCTTGTTCAATTTTTTTTTTTTTTTTTTTTCGGGTACCGGTGGCTGGGCATTGAACCTGGGATCTCTTTTGTGGAAAGCTGGAGCTCAACCACTGAGCCACATCAGCTTCCCTGAGTTGGTTTTTTCTTTTCTTTTTTTTTTTTTTCAGGAGGCACCAGGAACTGAACCCAGGACTTCCCATGTGGAAGGCAGGAGCTCAACCACTTGAGCCACATCCAATCCCCTTTCCTGTTCAATTTTTGGAAGTGCTTGAGCAAGATTGGTATTCGATCGTCTTTGAATGATTGGTAGAGCTCACCTATGAAGCCATCTTGTCCTGGGCTTTTCGTCTTTAGGAGTTGTTTGATGGCTGTTTCAATCTCTTCACTTGTGACTGGTTTGTTGAGGTCTTCTATTTTTCTTCTAGGGTCGGTGTAGGTAGTTTATGTGTTTCAAGGAATTTGGCCATCTCACCTACATTGTCTAGTTTTTTTTTTTTTTGCAAACAGTTAGTATCCATAACAGGATACTATGAATAGTATCCTCTTATGATCTCTCTTATTTCTGTGGGATCAGTGGTAATGTCCCCCCTCTCATCTCTGATTTTATTTATTTGTGTCTTCTCTCTTTTTTCTTTGTCAGTAGAGCTAAGGGTTTGTCAATTTTGTTGATCTTCTCAAAGAACCAACTTTTGGTTTTGTTGATTCTATTGTTTTTTTTTTTTTTTTCCTCAATTTCATTTATATCTGCTCTGATCTTTACTTTTTCTTTCCTTCAGCTTGGTTTGGGATTAGTTTGCTGTTCTCCTTCTAGTTCCTCCAGAATGTGCAGTTATATCTTGAATTTTAGCTCTTTCTTCTTTTTAAACCTAAGCATTGAGGGCTATACATTTCTCTCTCAGCATTGCTTTTGCGGTGTCCCATAAGTTTTGATATGTTGTGTTCTAATTTTCATTCATTTCAAGATACTTGCTGAATTCTCTTGTAATTTCTTATTTGACCCACTGATTATTTAAGAGCTTGTTTAATCTCCATATATTTATGAATTTTCCCTTTTTCCATCCATTATTGATTTCCATCTTCATTCTGTTATGATTAGAAAAAGTGTTTTGTATAATCTTTTAAAATTTATTGAGTCTTGTTTTGTGACCCAACCTATGGTTTTTCCTGGAGAAGAATGTATATCCTGCTATTTTGGGGTGCAATGTGCTATAGATGTCTGTTAGAACTAGTTCACTTATCATATTATTCAAGCTCTCTGTTTCTTTATTTATCCTCTGTCCAGATGTTCTCTCCAATATTGAGAGTGGTGTATTGAAGTCTCCAACTATTGTTGCAGAGACATCTATTTCTCCCTTCAGTTTTGCCAGTTTGTTCCTCATGTATCTTGGAACACTCAGGTTAGACGCATAAATATTTATTATAGGGAAGCGGCTGTGGCTCAATCAGTAGGGCTCCCGTTTACCATATGGGAGGCCCCGGGTTCGGTTCCCGGGGCCTCCTGGTGAAGGCAAGCTCGCCCGCACGGCGTGGTTAGCTGACCCAGCGAGCACAAGCAGCAAGGGGGGGATAAATGAATAAATAAATAAATAAATAAATCTTAAAAAAATATATATATATATTTATTACAGTTATTTCTTCCTGGTGAATTGCCCCTTTCATTAATATGTAATGACCTTCTTCATCCATTTTAACATTTAAAATCTATTTTCATTTAAGTCTATTTTGTCAGATATTAGTATCACTACTCCAGCTCTTTTTTGGTTAAAAGATATTTTGGAATATCTTTTTCCAGCCTTTCACTTTCAACTTGGTTGTGTCCTTACATCTGAGATGAGTCTCTTGCAGACAGCATTTAGATGGCTCATATATTTTTTTATCCATTCTACAAGTCTATGTCTTTTGATTGGGGTGTTGAAGTAGTTAACATTCAATGTTATTACTGTAAAGGCATTACTTACTTCATCCATTTTGTTCTTTGGCTTTCTGATGTCATATCTTACTGTTGTCTGTCTTTTTACCCTTTACTTTACCCTTCCTAATAATCTTCATTTCTACACTCTTCTCCAAGTCTCTCATCCTTGTTTTTTCCTTTCAGGATGCAGCACTCCCTTTAGTATCTCTTGGAATTCTGGTCTTTTGGTAACATACTCTATTAGTTTTTGTTTGTCTGTGAAGACTTTGAACTCACCCTCATTTTTGAAGGACAGTTTTGCCAGATACAGAATTCTTGGCTGGCAGTTTTTCTCTTTCAGTACCTTAAGTACATCATACCACTTTCTTCTTATGTCCATGGTTTCTGATGAGAGGTTGGCACTTAATTTTATTGAGATTCCCTTGTATGTGATGCTTTGCTTTTTTCTTGCTGCTTTCAGAATCCTCTCTTTATCTCTGATATTTGTCATTCTGAATAATAGATGTCTTGGGGTAGGTCTACTCAGATTTACTCTGTTTGGGATGCATTGTCCTTCTTGGATATTGATATTTATGTCTTTCATAAAGGTTGTGAAGTTTTTGGTGATGATTTCCTCAAATATTCTTTCTGCCCCTTTTCCATTCTCTTCTCTTTCTGGGACACTTCTAATGCATATGTTTGTGTGTTTTGCATTGTCATTCAAGTTTCTGAGACCCTTTTTCATTTTTCCCATTGTCTTCTCTTTCTGTTCTCCTGCCTTTTCCAGTTCAGATGTTCTATCTTCGAAATCACTAATTCTGTCTTCAAGCAATTCAAATCTGCTCATGTGCCTCTAATGTTTTTTTTTTTTTTTAAAGATTTATTTACTTTATTTTTCTTTTTTTATCCCCTGCCCCCAGATGGTTCTCTTGTCTGTCTGCTCATTGTTTGCTTGCCTTCTCTAGGAGGCACTGAGAATTGAACCTGGGACCTCCCACATGAGAGGCAAGTGCCCAAGGGCTTGAGCCACATCCACTCCCCACGGGCTGCAGCATCTGCTGGCTTGTGGCATCTGTTTGTTGTAGCAGGGGCAGCATTTGGTTCATTTGCGGTGGGGGCAGCATCTAGGTTGTTGCGGCAGGGGTGGCATCTGCTCGTCTTCTTTTTTTAGGAGGCACTGGGACCCAAACCTGGGACCTCCCCTGTGGTAGGTGGGCACCCAACTGGTTGAGCCACATCTGCTTCCATCTAATGTTTTTAAAATCTCATCCATTGTGTCTTTCATTTCCATAAGCTCTGTTACTTTTGTTGCAGACTTTCAGATTTTTCTTTATGCTCACCCCATGTCCTCTTTTTTTTTTTTTTTTTACTTTATTTTGTACATTTAATAATTGAAAATATAAACAATTAAAAACTAAAAAGTAAACACAGATGAATATATACATTTCACAATTAAATGTAATGGATACATATAAAATTTTTTTTGAATCAAACAATATGTTACACAATATATTTGGTTCATAGTAACGCATTCTTACAGTAATTTGTCCTTTTGTGTCTGCCTTGCTTCACTCAACATAATGTCCTCCAGGTTCATCCATGTTGTCAAATGCTTTACGACTTCATTTCTTCTTACAGCCTCATAATATTCCATCGTGTGAATAGACCACAGTTTGTTTATCCATTCATCTGTTGATGGACACATGGGTTGTTTCCAACTCTTGGCAATGGTGAATAATGTTGCTATGAACATCAGTGTACAGATGTACGTTCATGTCACTGCTCTCATTTCTTCTGGGTATATACCCAGTAGTGGTATTGCAGGGTCACATGGCAAGTCTATATACAACTTCTTTAGGAACTGCCAAACAGTCCTCCATAGTGGTTGTACCATCCTGCATTCCCACCAACAGTGAAGAAGTGTTCCTATCTCTCCACATCCTCTCCAACACTTGTAGTTCTCTGTCTTTTTAATTGTGGCCATTCTGATAGGTGTGAAATGATATCTCATTGTAGTTTTGATTTGCATTTCCATAATCAT
>JAKSZT010054134.1:9374415-9411384 GCA_026826555.1 Tolypeutes matacus
AAAGTCCTGTGAGGTGCAAAAGTGTTTAATTTTGAGGAGGTCCCATTCATCTATTTTTACTTTCGTTGCACGTGCTTTGGGTGTAAGGTCCAAGAAACCACCACCTACTACAAGATCTTGAAGATGTTTTCCTACATTGTCTTCTAGTAGTTTTATGGTTCTGGCTTTTATATTTAGGTCTTTGATCCATTTTGAGTTGATTCTTATATAGGGGGTGAGATAGGGGTCCTCTTTCTTTCTTTTGGTTATAGATATCCAGTTCTCCCAACACCATTTGTTGAAGAGACTGTTTTTTCCCATTTGCGTGGGCTTGGTGGGTTTGTCAAAAACCAGTTGACTGTATAGGTGAGGGTATATTTCTGGATTCTCAATTCTATTCCACTGATCGATATGTCTATCTTTATGCCAGTACCATGCTGTTTTGACCACTGTAGCTTTGTAATATGTTTCAAGGTCAGGTAGTGAAATTCCTCCCACATTGCTCTTCTTTTTTTAGAATATTTTTGGTTATTCGGGTGCACTTACCCTTCCAGATGAATTTGGTAATTGCCTTCTCTAATTCTGTAAAGTAAGCTGTTGGGATTTTTGATTGGTATTGCATTGAATCTATAAATCAGTTTGGGCAAGATTGACATCTTCATGATATTTATTCTTCCAATCCATGAACATGGAATGTCTTTCCATTTGTTTAGGTCTTTTAAAATTTCTTTTAGCATTGTTTTGTAGTTTTCTGCATATAGGTCCTGTACTTCTTTGGTTAAATTAACTCCTAGGTATTTGAGTCTTTTTGTTGTTATTGAAAATGGGATTTTCCTCCTGATTTCCTCCTCAGATTGTTCAGTACTAGTGTACAAAAACATTACTGATTTTTGCATGTTGATCTTGTATCCTGCCACTTTGCTGAACTCATTTATTGGTTCAAGTAGCTTTGTTGTGGATACTTCAGGATTTTCTAAATACAGGATCAAGCCATCTGCAAACAATGAGAGTTTTACTTCCTCTTTTCCTATTTGGATGCCTTTAATTTTTTTGTCTTGTCTAATTGTCCTCGCTAGACTTCTAGTACAATGTTGAATAACAGTGGTGACAGTGGGCATCCTTGTCTTGTTCCTGATCTTAGGGGGAAAGCTTTCAACCTTTCCCCATTGAGTATGATGTTGGCTGTGGGTTTTTCATATATGCCTTTTATCATATTGAGGAATTTTCCTTTTATTCCTATCTTTTGAAGTATTTTTATCAAAAAAGGATGTTGGATTTTGTTGAATGCCTTTTCTACATCTATTGAGATAATCAAGTGTTTTTTTCCCTTCAATTTGTTAATGTGGTGTATTACATTGATTGATTTTCTTATGTTGAACCAGCTTTGCATACCAGGAATAAATCCCACTTGGTCGTGATGTATAAGTCTTTTGATATGCTGTTGGATTCGATTTGCAAGTATTTTGTTGAGAATTTTTGCATCTATGTTCATTGGAGAGATTGGTCTGTAATTTTCTTTTCTTGTAGAATCTTTATCTGGCTTTGGTATTAGGGTGATGTTGGCTTCATAAAATGTGTTGGGTAATTTTCCGTCCTCTTCAATTTTTTGGAAGAGTTTAAACAGGATTGGTGTTAATTCTTTTAGAAATGCTTGGTAGAATTCACCTGTGAAGCCATCTGGTCCTGGACTTTTCTTTGCTAGGAGATTTTTGATGATGGATTCAATCTCCTTAATTGTGATTGGTTTGTTAAGGTCTTGTATTTCTTGTTGTGTCAGTGTAGGTTGGTTATGCGTTTCTAGAAATTTGTCCATTTCATCTAGGTTGTCTAGTTTGTTGGCATATAGTTTCTCATAATATCCTGTTATGATTCTTTTTATTTCTGTGAGGTCATTTGTAAATTCCCCCCTTTCATTTCTGATTGTATTTATTTGCACCTTCTCTCTTTTTTTCTTTGTTAGTCTAGCGAGGGGTTTGTCAATTTTTTTTTTTTTTTTTAAGATTTTATTTATTTATTCATTTATCCCCCCCTTGCTGCTTGTGCTCGCTGGGTCAGCTAACCGCGCCGTGTGGGCGGGCTTGCCTTCACCAGGAGGCCCCGGGAACCGAAACCGGGCCTCCCATATGGTAAACGGGAGCCCTACTGATTGAGCCACAGCCGCTTCCCAATTTTTTTTATTTTCTCAAAGAACCAGCTTTTGGTTTTGTTGATTTTCTCTATTGTTTTTCTGTTCTCATTTTCATTTATTTCTGCTCTAATCTTTATTATTTTCTTTCCTTCTTTTTGCTTTGGGATTTGTTTGCTGTTCTTTGTCTAGTTTCTCAAGTTGTTCAGTTAAACTTTGAGTTTAGCTCTTTCTTGTTTTTTAATATAGGCATTTAGGGCTATACATTTTCCTCTGAAGACTGCCTTTGTTGTATCCCATAAGTTTTGATATGTTGTGTTCTCACTTTCATTTGTCTCAATATATTTACTGATTTCACTTGCAATTTCTTCTTTGACCCACCGAATATTTAGGAGTGTGTTGTTCAGTCTCCACACATTTGCAAATTTCCTTTTTTCCTGTCTGTTATTGATTTCTAGTTTCATTCCATTATGATCTGAGAAGGTGCTTTGTATAATTTCAATCTTTTTATATTTATTGAGAGCTGTATTGTGACCTAATATGTGGTCTATCCTGGAGAAAGATTCATGGGCACTTGAGAAGAATGTATAACCCACTGAGTTTGGATGCAGTGTTCTGTATATGTCTGTTAGGTCTAACTTGTTTATCATATTGTTCAACTTCTCTGTTTCCTTGTTGATCTTCTGTCTAGTTGTTCTATCTAATGAAGTGAGAGGGGTGTTGAAGTACCCAACGTTTATTATAGAAATGTCTATTTCTCCCTTCAATTTTGCCAGAGTTTGTCTCATATATTTTTGGGCACCCTGGTTAGGTGCATAGATATTTAAGACTGTTATATCTTCCTGGAGGATCATCCCTTTTATTAATATATAATGGCCTTCCTCATATCTTATCACTTTTTTGCATGTCAAGTCTGTTTTGTCTGATATTAGTATAGCTACCCCTGCTCTTTTACTATTCGCATGGAGTATCTATTTCCAACCTTTTACTTTCAGCCGGTTTGTATCCCTGGGTCTAAGGTGAGTTTCTTGTAAGCAGCATATGGATGACTCATGTTTTTTTATCCATTCTGTCAGCCTGTATCTTTTTTTTTTATTTAAAGATTTTATTATTTATTTATCCCCCCTTGCTGCTTGTGCTCGCTGTGTCCATTTTCTGTGCATTTTTCTGTGTCTACGTGTCTCCCTTTGTTGTGTCATCTTGCTGCGTCAGCTCACCACGCCGCACGGGCTGGCTTGCCTTCACCAGGAGGCCCCGGGAACCGAACCCGGGGCCTCCCATATGGTAAACGGGAGCCCCACTGATTGAGCCACAGCTGCTTCCCTAGCCTGTATCTTTTGATTGGGGAATTTAATCCATTCACATTCAATGATATTACTGAAAATGCACTATTTATTTCCTCCATTGTATTCTTTGGTTTTCATCTTGTTTTTGTCTCTCTTTTTACTCTTTTTGTTATCCTTTCTGCTTTTCTTTCTTCTATACTCTCCTTCAAGCCTCTCTCTCCTGTCTTTTTCTTTCAGGTTCTAAGGCTTCCTTTAATATTTCCTGCAAAGTTGCATTCTTTTTTGCAAACTTTCTTAATTTCTGTTTGTTTGTGAATACTTTATTCTCACCTTCATATTTGAAGGACAGTTTTGCTGGATAAAGAATTCTCGGCTGGCAGTTTTTCTCTTTCAGTTTCCTAATTGTATCATACCACTGCCTTCTCGCCTCTATGGTTTCTGAAGAGAAATCTGCACTAAGTCTTACTGGACGTCCTTTGTACGTGATCGTTTGCTTCTCTCTTGCTGCTCTGAGAATTTTTTCTTTATCTTTTACATTTGACATTCTGAATAGTATGTGTCTTGGCGTAGGTCTATTTGGATTTATTCTTATTGGGTACAGTGTACTTCTTGGACATGTAAGTTCATTTCTTTCGTGAGAGTTTGGAAATTTTCAGCTATTATTTCCTCAAATAATCTTTCTGCCCCCTTTCCTTTCTCTTCCCCTTCTGGAATTCCCATGACACTTACGTTGTTGCGTTTTGTGTTGTCATTCAACTCTCTGAGCCCCTGCTCAATTTTTTCCGTTCTTTTCTCTCTCTGTTCATTTCTCTCTTCAATTTTAGCTGCTCTGTCTTTGGTATCACTTATTCTTTCTTCTATCATTTCGAGTCTGCTGTTGTATGCCTCAAATGTATTTTTGCCTTCACCTATTGTGTCTTTCATTCCCATGAACTCCGTTACTTTTCTGTTCATGATTTCAAATTCTTCTTTGTGTTCGCTCAATGACTTCTTGATGTCATTTATCTCTTTAACTATATTCTCTTTCATCTCATTAATTTGATTTTGGAAATTTGTGCTCATGTCACTGATTAGTTCTCTCAAATTCTGCATGTCTTCTGGGACTTTCCTGTATTCCTTTTCTTGGGCCATGTCTTCTATTTTCTTAGTATGGCTCATAATTTTTTGCTGGTGTTTAGGCATCTGGTTAGGTTGTATTTTACTTAGATGCTCTATCTCTTTCTCTTTTATGAAGTTTTAGTGGCAGGAGGCTGTGAGTTACCACAGCTCTTTGATTTTTGGGTCAACCTTGATTGTTAGGATTGTTCTGCTGGTTGCTCAAAACTGGGCATTGGATCCAGTAATTGGTTGTAGGGTAGTTTCCTAGGGCCTTGGGCAGGGAGGCTATAGAGGCCAGGAAAAGCCTCTCCTACTTATTAATTTTCTTATGTGCACTTCCTTGGTCTGCCAGGAGATGGCACCTCTTGGCAGCTCTCAATTCAATGCCTGGTCGGAGCGTATTTGTTGTGACACAGACCAGATCACTGTGATAGAGCTTCCTGTCTGGGGGCTAAGAGCCTTGTAATTTAAACTTTCTGAGACAGTTCTCCAGACTTTTCTCGTAGTGCCCCCCTTTTCCCAGCTAGGAAATATTTCCACTCCCTTCTGAATCCTCAACAATCAGTCCCTGTTAGTAGAGGAGGAGATTGGGGGCTTTGTATATCTTTAGCCCCTTGCAGGCTCCAAGGCAAACAATGGTGCAGCCCCACCCGGCCTGGAAGGGTTCTCGGGACAGGGCAGACCAACCTGGGGGTCAGAAGCAGGGTCAGCCCCAGGCTCTCTCTCCCCTCTCCCGTGGAGTCCTCAACAATTAGTCCAGGCTAGAAGGGAGGGAGGTTGCAAGGGTTGGATTTCTCCAGTCCTTCCTAGGCTCCCAGGGCAAACTGCCATGTGGAAGGGTCCGTGGGGCTCTGCAGCCCAAATTTCAGGTCAGAACCTGAGTCAGCCTAAGGCTGTGTCCCTCTCTCTCCCCTTTCCGGTAGTGGCAGATCCCTGAAGCTCCCTTTGTCTGTGGTCGCAGGCCCAGAGGCCGGAGAAGTCTAAAGAGTGTGGGGGAGGGTGCCGGCAGCAGCAGAAGCTGCTACACTCATGGTTCTGTTGTCGGTATTTCCCTCTTCTGTCCCTCTCTCCTCTGGGTGGTGTGCAGCCTTCACCTGCTGTCCTAAACCCTAGAAGATCTTTTTCGGGGCTGTTTCAGCTTGTTCTCTAGCTATTTTTCTGGAGAAGAGATTCCCGTGTTTTACTAGTCCACCATCTTCCCGGAAGTCCTGATATTTTCCTCTTTCTTCAATTGAGCATTTGTGGAGTCCTCTAACCTTATCCAGTGTATCAGGGGAGGTTTTTATTCGCATAAGTTTTGATACGTTGTATTCTCATTTTCTTTTGTCTCAGTATATTTACTGATTTCACTTGCAATTTCTTCTTTGACCCACCGATTATTTAGGAGTGTGTTGTTCAGTCTCCACACATTTGCAAATTTACTTTCTTCCTATCTATTATTATTATTATTTTTTTAAATAGATTTTATTTATTTATTCATTTATCCCCCCCTTGCTGCTTGTGCTCGCTGGGTCAGCTAACCACGCCGTGCGGGCGGGCTTGCCTTCACCAGGAGGCCCCAGGAACCGAACCCGGGGCCTCCCGTATGGTAAACGGGAGCCCTACTGATTGAGCCACAGCCGCTTCCCCCTATCTATTATTGATTTCCAGTTTCATTCCATTATGATCTGAGAAGGTGCTTTGTATAATTTCAATCTTTTTATATTTATTGAGAGCTGCATTGTGCCCTAACATGTGGTCTATCCTGGAGAAAGATCCATGGGCACTTGAGAAGAATGTATAACCCACTGAGTTTGGATGCAGTGTTCTGTATATGTCTGTTAGGTCTAACTTGTTTATCATATTGTTCAAGTTCTCTGTTTCCTTGTTGATCTTCTGACTAGTTGTTCTATCTAATGATGTGAATGGGGTGTTGAAGTCTCCAACGATGATTGTAGAGATGTCTATATCCTCCTTCAGTTTTCCCAGAGTTTGTCTCATGTATTTTGGAGCACCGTGGTCAGGTGCATAGATATTTATGACTGTTATATCTTCCTGGTGGATTGTCCCTTTATAAATACATAATGACTTTCTGTATCTCTTATAACTTTTTTTTGCATTTAAAGTCTATTTTTGTCTGATATTTGTATAGCTAACCCTGCTCTTTTCTGTTTACTATTTGCGTGAAGTATCTTTTTCCAACCTTCCACTTTCAGCCTGTTTGTATCCCTGGGTCTAAGGTGAGTTTCTTGTAAACAGAATATGGATGGCTGATGTTTTTTTATCCGTTCTGTCAGCCTGTATCTTTTGATTGGGGTGTTTAATCCATTCACATTCAATGATATTACTCTAACTGCACTATTTACTTCCTCAATTTATTCTTTGGTTTTCATATGTCATATCTTATTTTTGTCTGTCTTTTTACTTTTTTGGTTATCCTTTCTGCTATTCTTTCTTCTATACTCTCCTCCAAGCCTGTCTCTCCTGTCTTTTTCTTTTAGGTTCTAAAACTTCCTTTAATATTTCCTGCAAAGTTGGATTCTTTTTTGCAAACTCTTTTGGTTTCTGTTTCTTGGTGAATATTTTATACTCACCTTCATATTTAGGACAATTTTGCTGGATAAAGAATTCTCGGCTGGCAGTTTTTCTCTTTCAATATCCTAATGGTATCAAACCACTGTCTTCACACCTCCATGGTTTCTGAAGTGAAATCTGCACTAAGTATTACTGGACATCCCTTGTAAGTGATGGTTTGCTTCTTCCTTGCTGCTCTGAGAATTTTCTCTTTATCTTTTACATTTCACATTCTGAGTAGTATATGTTTTGGGGTAGGTCTATTGAGATTTAGTCTGTTTGGTGTATGGTGAACTTCTTGGACATGTAAGCTCATTTCTTTCATGAGAGTTGAGAAATTTTCAACTATTTCCTCAAATACTCTTTCTGCCCCTTTTCCCTTCTCTTCTCCTTCTGGAACTCCCATGACACATATGTTGTTATATTTTGTGTTGTCATTCAACTGTCTGAGCCCCTGCTCAATTTTTTTCCATTCTTTTCTCTCTCTCTCTCTCTTTTTTAAAGATTTTATTTATTTATTCATTTATCCCCCCCTTGCTGCTTGTGCTCGCTGGGTCAGCTAACCACGCCGTGCGGGCGGGCTTGCCTTTACCAGGAGGCCTCGGGAACCGAACCCGGGGCCTCCCATATGGTAAACGGGAGCCCTACTGATTGAGCCACAGCCACTTCCCAATTCTTTTCTCTCTTTAATTTTAGCTGTTCTGTCTTCAAGTATCACTTCTTTTTTCTTCTGTCATTTCGAGTCTGCTGTTGTATACCTCAAATTTGTTTTTGATCTCACCTATTGTGTCTTTCATTCCCATGAGCTTTGTCACTTTTCTGTTCAGGATTTCAAATTCTTCTTTGCACTAGCTCAATGTCTTTTTGATGTCATTTATCTCTTTAACCACACTGTCTTTCAACTCATTAATTTGATTTTGGAAGTTTGTGCGCATCTCGCTGATTAGTTATCTTAAATTCTGCATCTCTTCTGGGGCTATGATATATTCCTTTTCTTGGGCCATGTCTTCTATTTTTCTTAGTGTGGTTGTAATTTTTTGCTGATATCTAGGCATCTGATTAGGATGTAGTTTAATCAGTTGTTCAATTTCTTTTTCTTCTGTAGGGATTTATTAGCAGGAGGCTGTATGTTATCACTGTTCTTTGGTTCTTGGCTCAACCTGGATTGTTAATATTGTCCTGCTGATTCCTCAAAACTGGGCATGCTGATATCTAAGCATCTGATTATGATGGTGAGTTTACCCAGATGCTCAATCTCTCTCTTTTTCTTAGGGAGTTAGTGGCAGGAGGCTGTGTGTTACTGCTGTTCTTTGATTCTTGTTTCAACCTGGCCTATGTCTTTAGGATTAGTTGCTCAAATCTGGGCCCTGTACCCATAATGGGTTGCAGATCCACTTCAAAGGGCCTTGGGGAGGGAAGCTGTAAAGGTTGGAAAAAGCCTCTCTTAGTTACTTTGAGTTTCCTCATGTGCACTTTCTTGATTAGCTAGCAGATGGCACTCTTCAAAAGTCCTCTTAGTTCAAAGCCTTGTTAGAGGGTGTTTGAGTTTTGCCATTGAGATTCTTTTCCTTTGTCCCTCTCTCTTCTGGGCAGTGTCCAGCCTTCCTCTGGTGTCCTAAACCCTAGAACATTTTTTCCCCAGGCTATTTCTGCCTGTTCCCTAGCTATTTTTCGAGTCCTGTGTCTTTTTAGTCTGCCATTCTACTGGAAGTCCTCCAATGTTTCTTATCTTTGTTCCTTTCTATCTATTGTGTATTTTCCTCTGGCTACTTTTAAGATTTTTGGTCCAGTTTCCATTGCAGAGATTCAATTTTGATGAACCTTGTTCTGGAATCTGTGAGTTTATAGTTTCATAAACCTTTGGAAAGTATCAGCCATTATTCCTTCCAAAATATTTATTTTGTTACCCCTCTCTTTCTGGGACTCAAGTTACATGTATATTAACTACCTTAGTATTCTCTCACAGGTAAATGAAGCTCCATTTTAAAATTCATTCTTTTATATCTCTCATTTCTCCACTTTAGATAATTTCTATTACTATTTCTTCAAGTTCACTGATCTTTTCTTTTCCAGTGTATGATCTGTTATTAATCACATCAGGTGATTAGAAAAAAAATTTTTAGACTGATTTTTCTCCTGTTTATGGGTCACGTTTTCTTGGTTCCTGGCATATTTAGGAACATTTCATTGGATGTAAATTTTACTTTGTTGAGAACCTGGATTTTGTTTTCTTCTTTTAAAGAGGTGTCATGCTTTGTTCTGCTATGCAGTTAATTTCCTTGTGGTTCAGTTTGATCCTATAAAGCATTGCCTTTAAGTTTTGTTAGGTGGGTTTAGAATAGTCTTTTCTGTAGAGATATTTAGAGATGTTACTAAGGCACGACCCATTTAGTGTCGTTACTGAAAGCCCCAAGTGATCAAGAAGGACTCTTCCCTCTGGATGGTCATAATCTGAACACCTTCCAGTTTCATGTGAGCTCTGGGAACTGTTTAGTTCACAGCTACCTGGTTGTTCTGCTCTCAGTCTTGGGAGTTTCACCCTGCACACACACACACCACTTAATGCTCAGAAAAGATTCAAGGGGGCCCCATACAGATTTCTGGAGCTTTTTTTCTGCATAGCTGCCTAATCTCTTGGGCTCTGAACTGGAAGTTCGCACTGCGTCAGCTTCCTTGAGTATTGATTTTTTTCTGCATGCATACAACAAAAAGAAAAAAAGGAGTTGGCTACATTGAGATTCATCTCTAATTTCATTCAATTCCATACTGATGAGGGACGATGAGGCTGTTAACTCTTTAGTAACCTGCTTCAAAATCTTCAAAGAAAAATCAATTCTTCTATCACAAATCACATTCTTTGACAAGGGAAAGTACTTCCACTTTCCCACTCTCTTCCAGCTCACAAACCAGATCAACCATGCCCAGTGAACATTGCTAAAGTCTGTGAAACAGCATGGGGGTTCTTTATTTGGCAATTTGGGAAGCAACTTCATAAGATTCTTCAAGAACAGTTTTTGAAAAATGGCATAGTTAAGATTACAAAAATATCCTTGATTTTAAAAAATTGAGCCACCATATTTTTCCTAATTAATAATGTCAGGTTTCATATTTAATAAGCTACCAAGGCATTGGTTTTTGGACCCTATTGTATATATTCTTATTTTTCTGTCATGTCAATTCTTTCTAATATTTCTTTCTTTCTTACTCTTTAGTATAACTTTTTTTTGGGGGGGTCAATTCTTTTAGTCTCTTCCAGTATCCTTAGTTCCTTTCTTATTGTTGTTCCATTACCATGACCTGGAAAAACTTCAATGCTAATTGAACTTAGTGTTCAATATTTTCTTATGGCTACACTATGGAAGTTTTGTACAGATTAACACACAACTAGGTAGATTGCTGTCAGCATAAATATTTTACTGGCAATAAACTTAACCATACCTATGATTTTTACCCAAAGCATCTCTATTGTTTCATTTTTTAACTTTTCTGCCAGTGTCTACTGTTATCCTTTTCAAATAGTCTCAATTATCCTCAAATTTCTATGCTTGTCTTCCTGATCCATCGAGAAAATTGAAGCCATTCATTGAGAAATTCCTCTATTTTCTTTCACAATGCAGATTATTGGTCCTTGATTTAATGAATGATTTAATGAATATAAAATACCTGTTTAATGTAATTCAACAAATCCTAATCTATCAGCTACTCCTTTACAATTACATTTCTTGAGAAAATGCTTTGCACTCACCTCCATTTCCTCACTCCAATACATTTTCAGTCCAGGGTAAATTGGTATTCTACCACACAGCCCAGTTTAATTTATTTTATCTTTACAATGGATTTGTGTTAATACCTGGTACCTTTTTTAGGTATTCCCCCACTCTCTCCTTGGAAGGCCCCATTTTTCTGCCAAATCTTTAATAGGTGGAATTCATCAAGGTTTTAAGGAATCCAAGAATTATTTTCTAGGAAATGTATCCCTCAGTTTTTCCAAATATGGGCAGGATCATGGGCTTATTTTCTAATCTCTCACTTTTTAGGCCTTGCGGTTAGACATCATCCCTGCAGGGACTGCAGAAAAAGTTTCCTCGTAGCTGCCTCTGACAGCATCTTGGGACAATCTCATTAAACACTCATAATTAATTTGGATAATTATTATCCTGAGAAAAGATCTTTAGAGACTTTTCTTGGAAATACTGCCCTGGTGGTAGAAAGAACATAGTAATTGCAGTTCTGGAGAGAGATGAGGTCAGGAAAACCAAACCTATAACTTAAAATTCAGTTTTTCCCTCCTACAACGTATTTGGTAACCGTCGGGCCCAACATCCTGTCACTCAGGTGAGTGGAATCTTATTGCAAACTTAGAGGCTAGAAAAGAAAAGGAGCAAATATTAAGAGATGGGAATCTATATACTGTCTGGACAATAGTACTTTTCCACAAGAATATACAAAAGTCCCTGGTAAAGCCCCTTCCCCGCCCCCCTTTACTGTGAAGGGATGTTCTCTGATCATTGCAGAGATTCTTGTATGCAGTGTCCTCTCAGTTCTTTCTCTGCATTAGTTCTGTCTGTATTTTCACCTCTATTCTTTGATTAAACCTGCTTCATCTGAGAGTCCCAAAAATGGGGTCAAGCTTAATTGAGAAAATTATAAACCCGAGGCTCAGAATTTTTTTTTTTTTTTTTTTTTTTTGCGGTACTGGGGACCGGGGATTGAACCCAGGATCTTGAGTGTGGGAAGCCGGCACTCAGCCACCGAGCCACATCGGCTTCCCTGAGTTGGTTTTTTGTTTGTGGTTCGTTATTTTTTCAGGAGGCACTGGGAACCGAACCTGCAACTGAACTGGGACCTCTCATGTGGGGAGGGGGAGCTGAAGGGCTTGAGCTACATCCACTCACCAGAATATTTTAAATAAGTGGAGTGTCTGTTTCTACTGTCATTGTCTGGATAAGACTGAACTTGGGAAATGCAGTTATACTAGAAAATTCTGTGTGAACTGCATGAAAATATGAAGGCATTGTCTAAATCTTCAATAGAATTGGTACACCATGAAATTACACGTTATTCTAGATTCTGATCTTTAACTCAGAATAAGGCCCCTTAGAATAAATGTCAGACCCAATTACAGAAGAAAGCATCCCCACCACTCAATATCCTCACTACTGGGGCCTCACTCCTAATACAGTATTTGGATTCAAGACTTGGATTCTGACATGTGAAACTGATCATACAATAAGACACCTGATGTAAGCCCTGGCTCCTGCAGTGTGTTCCACTGGAGCATAAACAATATCCTGAAAGGAATCAGAGTCAACACAGACAAGAGTTTAGTGATTTAATGAAATCTCACTGAACCTCAGGGTATATATGCCCCTTAGGGAGGCAGTTCCACATATTTTGCTCAAGCCCGGAGCCCATACAGGATTCATCATCAAATATGTGCCTTTCCTGGCCAGCTGCTCCTCTGTCCGCTTCTATTTCTACATGTGGGCTTCTGTTTCTGTTCTTTCTGATTGTATTTTGGCCCTGAAATTTATTTGCTTGTAAGCTTATTATCTGTCAGTCCAATTATATTCTCCAAATTATTCACCAGTTTCCTAGCACCTCATGCTAAACATTTTTTCTCATTAGTCAAATTTCCTCTTTATATATATATATATTTTTGGACATTACTATTCTTCATATATAACACATACTTTAACTGCTGTATTACCTTTTAGAAAACAGGGTAGACCAATCCACTTCATTATTATTATTTTTAAAAATTGACTTAGTTTCTGTTTGTTTGAAAATTTTGATAGAACAATATTATAAAAATGACATGGATTTCCCCATGTAAGTATAGTCAAATTGAATCTACAGATTAACTTGAGGAAGTTTCACATCTTGACAACATATCGTGTCTTTTTTCAAAAAGCATGGAAATTCATTCCGCTCAATTCAGGATTTCTTTTATGCTATTTGATTTTTGTTTCACTTTTAAATGTCCAGTACATTACTGATTTTGTTTGTGACTAGGTTTTTCAAAGTGTTTATGAATAGAGTACTATTTTATTTTGCATATTTATTTTATATTTGGGCATATTAATATCTTATTACTTCTAAAATATTTCCGTTGATTCTTTGAATATAGCACATAAAATCATCTAATTTTAACAGAGGCATAACTGCTTTTCTTGTCATTTTGTTAGCCAAGTCAGAAAAATATTGAATAATTTTAGTGTCTATGGTTGTGTTAGTTTTTTCCCCAAATGAAATGAAATTTCTTCTAATGCTTCATTTTCATGTTAATCATGTGTATTCCTGGAATATATCTTTGTGAATGTTGTATTAAGATATACTTCTCAGTTCAGTTTAGGCCCTTGACTGTTTATTCAAACATTGTATAGGTTTATAGAAAGATAATATTTGACAAACAAAGGGTATTTGTGTAGCATTAGACACTTGAACACATCTCTCAGAAAGGTCAAGTCAAAAAACACAAGCAAGGATTTGCAGTATTTGAATAACACAATTAGTGAGTTTAATGCAGTGAGTATTTTTAACTATCAAATAGCGAACCTGAATTCCATATTAAGAAATATAATAATGTAAAGGACATTAAAATGACTTATGACATGGAAGAGTGACTCCATTGATCTATATATTCACTTATTCATTAACGGATCCTTGACTGCCTACAAGAAATAGGCTCTTATAGGTGTGGGACTGAAAACAAGATAGACAAGATCCCTGCCTTCATGGCTCTCGTATTTCTAATGGAAGAAATTATCTTCCATAAATAAGTAAACAAATACATAAATAAACAATATTTCCAATAAGATCATTTCAACTGTTATAAGTACCAGGAGAGAGAATGTAGGTGATAAGGAAAAAATATCTTTAGGGATGGGATTATTGTATGTGACAACAAAATAGGGTTCCCAGAAAAGAGATTTAAACAAAATTATGGTAAAAACCGTATTTCAGTAGGGTGAGTTGGGGGAAAAATACACCAAATGTAAGATATAGACTATAGTTAGTAGTACTATTTTGATGCTCTTGCATAGTTGGTAACAAATGTTTCACAACAATGCAAAGTGTTGGTGGTGGGGTGATGTATGGGACCACTGTATGATCTCATTTTGTAAGATCTTAGTTTATTCTGAAAGTTCACAACTTTTACTGTACACTTATTGTTTATATATGTTCATGTATGAATGATATACTTCAATAAAATAAAAAAAATTTAAAAAGCTAATAAAAACCATTTTTCACTTGTCTTGAAGAAATTCATGTGCTCCTTCTCTTTCAGGTTCCCGGGATCTGAGTAATATCATCATCCCTCAGTCTCCAAGGGAATGCTTTCTGTTGACTTGGCAATGGGTGTGGTCATCCTCATTCAGGCTGGAATAGGGATTGCGGGGAACTTCTTGCTCCTTTGTCAATATATCTGCTCTCATTTTAGGAGACACAGGTTTAGACCATTAGACCGAATTATCAACCACCTTGCTTTAGCCAATACCTTGACCCTTCTTTGTCGTGGAATCCCTCAAACAATGGCAGCCTTTGGGTGGAAATATTTCCTGGATGATGTCGGATGTAAACTTGTCTTTTACTTTCACAGAGTGGCCTGGGGAAATTCCCTCAGCACCACCTGTCTTTTGGGTGGATTCCAGGCCTTAAATATCAATTCCAGAAACTCCAGGTGGACAGAACTCAAATTCAAATCCCCAAAGCATATTAATTCTCCCTGTATCCTGAGCTGGATGTTTCATCTGCTGGTAAATATCTTTGTTCCCATAAGAGTGACTGGCCTTAAGAAGAGCAGAAACATGAGTGTGAAAGCAAATTTTGGGTATTGCTCTCGTCTATTTCTCAACACAATTACAGAGTCAACACATTCATTTATTTTTTCCTCTATTGATGTTATTTCTTTGGGACTCATGATATGGGCTAGTGGTTCTATGATATTTTTCCTGCAAAGGCATAAGCAGCAAGTCCAATACATTCACAGCTCTAGGCAATGCTCCCAAACAGCCCCAGAGACCAGAGCCACAAAGTCTATCCTGATGCTGGTGAGCACGTTTGTCTTATTTTACTCTCTTTCTTCTGCTTTTGAAATTTATGCTTATCTTTTTGACAATCCACATTTGTGGATTATGAACACTAGTGTACTTCTAGCAGCTTGTTTTCCAACCATCAGCCCTTTCTTGCTCTTCAAAAGTGACTGACATCTGTGGCTCAAGCCTCTGCCCTTCCTGCTGAGGAGTTTTAGAAACTTACAGAAAGTACTAACAACAGTGTACAATATTCATTCATCCGTTCATCTCCTATTGTGAAGTACCTTCTCTGAACCACTCGATTTTTAGACACAGCAGTCAACAGGGGCAGGGTATCTGCCATAGTAAAGTTTATGGGGAATCCAGATGTTAAAGAAACAATTACAGAAATAATTATATTTGCAGTTGCATAAATTGGTGCATCGAGGGCCTCAGGACAGTATGTGGAATTGTTGAAGGATGCCCTCAACCTTTGTATCTGCACATTAGGCTACTCCTTGAAAAATTTGGAGGAGCTTACTAGTCATAGTGGGTGCTTTAGGCAAGTGGAAAAGCAAGTCTGAACACCATTTGCAGAAAGGAACATAGACCGTACAAAGAACTGAGAGAAATGCAATGTGCCCAGTGTGTCAAGATTAAGAGAACTCGGCATAAGCTGAAGTTATTGAGTTAGGGTGGGACGACAATTTTCCAGAATTTACAGAGTAGGTTAAGAATTCGTACCACGAGTCCCAACAGTAATTTTAGGCAATTCAAGAATTTACCAAGGAGGAAGGGGCATGTTTAAAACTACCCAATTTGCCTAACAATTATGAACACTTTATTTGAACTGGGCAAGAATAAACATGGAAGGAAGAATTAGAGACTTTTAAAGTAGACCAGGTTCGAAGGGATGATGACGCTGATAAAGATGATGGAAATGAGTCTGAGGAGGAGCATATGGACTTGAGAAATACTTTCTTTAGACAGAAGTATGCACTGAGCTGAGAGATTGTTTCTTAGAGTTGTTTGAAAAAGGCAGGTCTCTCTCCTGAGCAAGTGGATTGGTTGTGGTAGAATTTCTTGATATTAAGAAACTGGGAAAGATATTGTTTAGGTGTAAAGATAAAATACAGTCTGGCACGTGGAGTTTGTTATATCCCTAAAGCATCTGCATCATGTGTGTGTCTACTCATAAACCACCCACACACACATGCATAAGTGGAACCCGGATGGATGGTTAACTTTGGAAATACACATTTGGCTGTTAATATCATATATCAGTAATAGGAGCTGAGGTAGTGATGAGGCAAGAGAAGGGGAAATTTGAGAGTGAAAAGAATCGGTCTGAGACCTCATGACAAGGGAGCTTCATTTAAAGATCAGAGAGGAGGTCGATCCATACTTTTAGTTCATTTGTTTATGTATTCATTCATTCTACCAAGAATATTCGGTGACCTCCTACTACATGCCAGTCACTGTTAGAGCTGATGTTGGATATAGTAATAAACAAAATAGCTAGAAATAACTGTCCTTGTGGAGTTTATATTCTACTGGGACTGGCAGAAAAGAAACAGGTAAAACTGTAGTATTTCAGATGGTGACAAGTACTCTCTTGAAAAATAAAGGATAGGAGGAGGCGAGGGTCTGGTCAGGAAATTCTTCCTGAGACTGAGATCTCCAAACTGAGTCCAGAATGACTTGAGACAGTATGTTCTTTGACTTGGCTAGAGTGTAGAGGGTAGAGGAAATAGGTGGAGAAAAGATTGAGGATGGACAGTTATTTAAGGAGACCAGAGTGGCTGCAGGGAAACGTGGCCATGAGCAAGTAATAGGGTTTTAAAGTGTCAGATTATGTAAAGTGTTGTAGGTTGTCTGATTAGAGTTTTACCTCAAAAGAGATAGGAAGGGGCGGATGTGGCTCAAACGGTTGGGCATCCGTCTTCCATATGGAGGGACCTGGGTTCGATCCCCGGGACCTCCCGGTAAAATAATAAATTTATATATAGAAGGCGCATGGGCTGCCAGGCTCTGTGTGCCGGTGAGCCGCCAGGCCCCGGGAGCCATGCAGCAAGATGATGATGTAACAGGAGAGAGACGCAGGAGAGAGACAAGACGAGATGCTCAGAAAGCTCTGAAAATCAGGAACCGGGGTGGCGCAGGTGGCAGAACACCTCTCTCCTACATCGGAGGTCTCCAGGATTGAATCCTGGTGAAGACTGGTGGAGGAGGATGGGAAGAGATGGCAGGAAACAGACACAGAGAATTGCCCAGCGAATGGACACAAAAACAGCAAATGGGGAAGGTGGGGTTTAAAATGGATAAAGTAGATAAATAAACCTTTAAAAAAAAAAAAAAAAGAAATTACAGAGAATGCTTTTCTGTGTCAAAAAAAAAAAAAAGAGATTGGAAGCCATTAGATGTCCACAGTAGAGGAATGACATGATCTGCCATTTTTGAAAGGACAACCACAGTGGTTTTATCCTTTATCAACTAGCTAAAGCAGAACCATTTCCAGGAAGTTTCCAAGAAGTCCCCTCCTGAATGACTTCAGGTTAGGGTTGGCCATAAGAGACACATCTGTGATGTTTGGAAGTTGGAAGTGAAGCAGAAGCCATTATGCTCTGAAGGCCAGTGTTGGGTTTGCTGCTACAGCTCACCCTGTTGGCGTGGTGTCCCGGCTGCACCTGCTAGGTCTCCTCCAGCTCCTGCTAGGTCTTCTCCTGGTGCTGGGCCAGGTGCAGTCCCTGGCAGGGTGCCAACTTTTTCTGTAGGTCACCCACGTTGAAGAGGTTGGAGATGATGAGAGGCTGACACAGGTTCCAGCTTTTCTTTACTCTCTCCCACGTCACGTCCAGCTTTTCCTGACTGCCAGTGACTACCTACAGTCCTTTGGTCCCACCACCAGAGGCAGAGCAACGGCATCCCATAGACTTCTGCACCAGCTCCTACAACTGCAAAAAGCCCAATCCCTAAATTAAATCCCTTACTCCAAAACCCTCCTAGTGGTTCTGCTTTGATTGAATGCTGACTCATACAATGTCTTTTACTCCTGTGCTCTTGCTTGGTAGACAAGAGCAGAAGCCTAGAGACCAGCTGTAGACCAACTGCAATGATCCAGGTGAGGTATGATGGTGCCTTGGACTAGTGTGATAACAGGGGAAGTGGTGAGCAGTGTTCAAATTCTGGATATCTTTTTTTTTTTAATTTCTCGCCCCCTACCTCCATTATTTTTTTTTTTTCACACTCGCTGTCTGCTCTCTGTGTCTATTCGCTGTGTGTTCTTCTGTGTCTGCTTGTCTTCTCTTTAGGCAGCACTGGGAACCAATCCTGAGACCTTCCAGAGTGGGAGAGAGGCGCTCAATCTTTTGTGCCACCTCAGCTCCCTGGTCTGCCGTGTCTCTTATTGTCTCTCCTCTGTGTCCCTTTTTGTTGCATCATCTTGCTGTGCCAGCTCTCTGCTTGGGCCAGCATTCCACACAGGCCAGCACCCCATGCGGGCCAGCTTGCCTTCACCAGGAGGCCCCGGGAATCGAACCCTGGACCTCCTATATGGTAGACGGGAGCCCAATTACTCGAGCCACATCTGCTTCCCCAAATTCTGGATACAGTTTAATTCCTTTACCTTTTTTCTTTTCTAAGATAACTACAATCTCCGGGCAAACACAAGTCTTTATTGTTTTGTTTCTGTGCTAGCATCAGGTGCAAATGAGATTTATAAAAGTTCCAGGCTCTTATTTCCTTGACCTGATGTCTTTTTTTCCATACATTTTTTTAAAAGAAGAGACTGGGGATTGAACCCAGGACCTCATACATGGGAGGCAGGCGCTCAACCACTGAGCTATACCTGCTCTACCATATGTTTTGTTGCAGTAAAACATTCATAAATTAAAGGATTCATATGACAAGTGTACAGACCAACACATTTTCACAATTTGAGCAGTCCCATGAAACCAAAATCCAGATCAAGAAACAGACTATTGGGAGGCGGCTGTGGCTCAATCAGTGGGGCTCCCGTTTACCATATGGGAGGCCCCGGGTTCGGTTCCCGGGGCCTCCTGGTGAAGGCAGGCCCGCCCGCACGGCGTGGTTGGCTGACCCGGCGAGCGCAGGCAGCAAGGGGGGGATAAATGAATAAATAAATAAAATCTTTAAAAAAAAAAAAAAAAAAAAAGAAACAGACTATTACCAACATCTCAGGATTTATCCTTATGCCATAGGAAAGCCACTAATTCCAAGGATAACCACTTTCCAGATTTCTAACACTATTGGTTAATTTGACTGTTTTGAGCTCTACATAAACAGAATAATGTAGTATGTGTGTGCCTTGCTTCTATGGCTCAACATTATGCTTCTGAAATTCATCCGTGTTACTGCACATAGTTGAAGTTTGTTTATTCTCATGTCTGTATAGTAGTCTATTGTATAAATGTAAGATTATTTAATTCTTCTAATGTACATGGTCATTTGGATTGTTTCCAGATTTGGTGATTAGAATAGTCCTGCTTTGAATATTTTTGGACATGTCTTTTGGGATACTTATGCATGAATTTCTTTTGAGAATATGGCTAGAGGAGAATTGCTGGGTCATATGGTAGGCATATCTCAGCTATGGCAGATAGTGCCAAAAGTTTTCCAAAGTGGTTGTACCAATTGAATTGCTACTTCCACTGGCGGTGCATGAGAATTCCAATTGCTCCAAATATTCCCCCAACATTTAGTATTGTCTATTTAAAAAATTGTAACCATGATGGAGGTAGGTAGTGATATCACATTGTGATTTTTTTTTTTTTTTTTTAACCAGGAGGTCCCGGGGATTGAACCCAGGTCCCTCTATATGGGAGACGGACGCCCAACCATTTGAGCCACATCCGTCCCCCCACATTGTGATTTTTAATGTTCATTTCTCTTATGACCACTGAAGCTAGAAATATTTATATGTTTATTGGCCATTTGACTATCTTCTTTTCTGTTTTTTTTTTTTTTTTTAAATGTTGCCCATTTTTTCTATTATTTACCTGCCATTTTCTTATTTATTGTTAAGCTCTTCTTATTTTCTGTATGAGACTTTTGTAGGATATATTCAGTGTAAATATCTGCTCCTACTATTTGCCTTTTCACTTTCTTATTTATGTATATTATAAACAGAATTATCAATTTTAAAGTAGTCCATTGAATCATTTTTTCTCCCTGAAGTTGGTGTTTTTGGTTTCCTGTCTAGGAAATCTTTGCATACTCTGAGGTAATGAACATATTATTTGCTAACATCTATAATTTTTATTGTTTATACTTTAATATTTAAATATATGATCTAGATGATTTCATTGCTGTGGATGGTATAAGGTAGATGTCAAAGACTAATTGTTGGGAAGCAGATGTGGCTCAAGTGATTGTGGGTTCCCACCTATCACACAGGAGGTCCCTGGTTTGGTTCCCGGTGCCTCCTAAAGAAGACAGCGAGCTGGTGCAACGGGTAGGCATGGCAAACTGACACAACAAGATGATGCAACAAGAGACACAAGAAGAAAAACATGAGAGACACAACAAAGCAGGGAGCAGAGGTTCCTGGTGTCTCCTGAAAGAGGACGAGCAGGATGGCAAGCTGTTGTGATGGGCAGGCACAGTGAGCTGATGCAACAAGATGATGCAAAAAGAAACACATGAAAAACACAACGAGGGACATAACAAAGCAGGGAATGGAGGTGGCTTAAGCAATTAGGTGCCTCCCCACCCACATCTGAGGTTCTGGGTTCAGGTCCTGGTGCCCCCTGAAGAAACAAAGAAGACAAACAGACACAGCAAGTGCAAACAATGAGGGGGTGGGCAGAGAGAAATAAATAAAATAAATCTTTAAAAAATAAAAGACTAATTGTTGGGGAGCAGGTGTAGCTCAGTGTGTATGAGGTCCCAGTTCAATCCCCAGTACCTTCTGAAAAAAAAAAAAAGACTAATTGTTTTCTTGTGGATATCCAATCACCCAAGCACCATTTTTTGGCCATTTTCCCCCAGTGTACCTCAATCTCTCTCTTGTCATAAATCAGTAATGATATATTTGTGGGTAAGTTTTTAGAATCTATTTTTTTCCATTGGTCTGTATAGCTGATGACCTTATGCCAATATTATACTATCTTAATTGTAATAGTTTTATAATGAGTCTTAATAACTAGTTGTGTAAGTTCTCCAGCTTTGTTCTTATTCTTCAGTTTTGTCTTGGCCATTTTTTTGCTTCTTACATTTCCATCTAAACTTTAGAATTAACTTATCTGATTATATGCTGGAATTTTTCCTGGGGTTGCACTGAATCTATAGAACAATTTGGGACAATTTATAGCCTTAATAATTGAGTATTTCAATCTATAAACATAGTATATACTCCACCCCACTTATTTAGGTCTTATTTAATTTCTCTCAGTAATGATTTGTGGTTTTCAATGTAGTGGTCTTCCATGTCATTTGTTAGATGTTTTCCTAGATATTTTCTGTTTTGATGGTTTCAATGGTATTATATAATATTTTTCATTTTATATCTCCTTGGTGGTATTTAGAAAGTATGTAGAAATAAAAACAGCTTTTATTTTGAACTTGAATCTAGAACATTGCTAAATGATAATGTATTGCTCTAGATTCTTTTTATTTTCTATATACATCATCATGTCATCTGTGAATGTTAACAGGTTTATTTATTTTATTCAATCTATATGCCCTTTATTACTTGTCTAATCTTAATGCATTGGTTGTAACCTCCAATAAAGATGTGACATTAGGCATCTTTGCTTGATCCTGATCCCTGGGGTGGGAGAAAGCATTCAATTATCATTATAAATATGGTAATTCATCATTAATTATGATTTGGTATAGAATTTTCATATGATGTATATAAGATTAAGGAAGTTTTTTTCTGTTCCTAGTTCATTAAGGGTTTTGTTATGAAACCCTTTTGTATTTTATCGTGTTTTTTTTCTGAATCTATTAATGAGATCATATTTTCTGTTAATGTGATAAAATTACATTGATTTTTAAATGTTAAACCACCCTTATATTTCTGAATAAATACTACATGGTCATGATATATTATATTGTTATATTTTTCTTGATTTGCTGCTATTTTGATAAGCCATTTTGCATCTCTGTTTATAAGATATATCTTGTCAGATTTTAGTATCAGGATTACTGGCCTTTTAGAATGAGTTGAGAATTTTTTCCTTTTTTAAAATTCTCTGGTGGAGTTTGCATAAGATTGATGCTACTTCTTTCTTAAATGTTTAGATGAATTCTGTGGTGAAGCAATTCAGGCATGGAGTTTTCTCATGGGAAAATGTTAAAATACTGTCAAAATTCTTTAATAGATTTAGGAGAACTCAGAGTTTCCATCTCTTCTTGTGTCAATTTTTATGTTTTATTTTTCAAGAAAATTAGCCATTTAACTGCATTGTCAAATGTTGAAAAGTTGTTTATTGAATTATATAATTATCTTTAAAAACATCTGTAGAGGCTGTATTTCATTCAGGAAAGATCATTCCTGACCAACCAACTGACTGACCGACCTACCTACCTTCCTTCCTCCCTCCCTCCCTCCCTCTCTCTTTCCCTCTCTTTCTCTCTTTTTTCTACCTATCTTTCTTTCTTTGATACATCTTGCTAGAGGCTTTTCAATTACATGACTTTTTCAAAGAGCTAAATTCTGGCATTGTTGTTTCTCTATTGCATATTTGTTTTATATTTCTCTGATGCCTGCTCTTATCTTTGCTATCCCCTTTTTATGTGCTCTCTGACTTGATTTGCTATTCGTTTTCTACTTTCTTGTGATGGAAGCATACAATTAACTTTTAGCTTTTCTTCTTTCCTCATATTTGAGGCTTTATATTGAATTCCAATACTACTTTAGTTGCTGCCCATAAGTTGGTATGTCATATATTTATTTCCATTCAGTTGAAATATTTTCAATTTTCCTTTTGACATATTTTATTTAGGAAGTTATCACTCAATTTACAAAGAGTTGGAGAATTTCTTGTTACCTTTTTTGTTATTTGTATTAGTCAGTCAAAGGGGTGCTGATTCGTAGTATCAGAAATCTGTTGGCTTTTATAAAGAATATTTATGTGGGGTAAAAGCTTGCGGTTACAAGGCCATAAAGAGTCCAACTCAAGGTTACTTCCTTACCAAACTCTGTTGCCACGTGTTGAAGCAAGATGGCGGGCAATGTCTGTAGGGGTTCAGCTTTCCTTTACCCTTTTAAGTCTCCGTGGGTTCAGCTTCTTCTGATCTCAGCTGCAGGCTGGCATAGGGCTCATCTCTCTTCCCAGGGCTCATTTTTTCCGGGCTCAGCTGCTCTGGCCTCTTCATAAAGTCAGCTGTAAACTATCAGGTGAATGGCTCATCTCTCTGGGGCCTCTGCTGTGTCTACGGAGCTCTCTTCCTCTGTGTATCTTCTCCTTGTATCTACTTCTGTGTTCTCCTTGAGTGAGTATGTTTTACGTAGCTCACCAAGAGGCTGGGGATTCAACTCTGAGTCACCCTAATGACATGATCGAATCAAAGCCCTAATCTTGATTTAATCAAGTAAATGTAAAGCCTTTGAATTTAAATCAAAGGGTATCATGCCCAGAGGAACAGACCAGTTTACAAACATAATCAATATCTCTTTTTGGAATTCATAAATAATATCAAACTGCCACATTATTTTTCACTCAATTCTACTGTGGTTAGAAAATATACTTTTTTATTGACCAATCATCTTCAGATAGTAGAAGAAAGCTCCAAAAGGTAGCACCAGGGCCCCAAACCCCAATGAAATCTTTTGAAGATGGAAACATCTTTTTCCATCTTCAACAACCACAAGTCCACCGAGGAGGCAAAGGTAAGGAGGGACAGGCAAAAGGCTCACCTTATAGCACTCGCCATGGGCAGTGTGCTGCCACCTCAGGACCGCCCCAGCTTGGGCTCCAAAGTATCAGGATCCTGTTTTACCTGTGGGGAACTGAGCCACTGGAAGAGAGAACGCCCCAAATTATTGCTGCCCCACAGAGAGTGTCCCAGTCCCTGCCCCCGATATGGGAAAACAAGTCATTGGTCTTGGGAGTTCACTGAACCCCAAAAGAGGGGCAGGATGCAACTATGGGCCCTTGTGGCAATGACTGGGGAAACTGACTGGGCCCCGGGAAAAAAGTGGCTCCTTGGATAACGCCGCCGAACATTGACTTAGAGGAGCCCCATGTGACCTTCGATGTGGCAGGTAAGACTATTAATTTTTTAATTGATATGGGAGCCACCTATTCAGTTCTGACCTGTTACTCCAAAGCTCCCTCTTCCCAAACCTTTCTGGTATGGGAATTGATGGTAAATCTAAAATTAGACCCTTTTTGGAGCCTCTCCTTTGTCAGATAGGAAACCTAATAGTAAGCCATCAATTTCTAATGGTCCCTCAATGCCCTAATCCTTACGGGGACAGAACCTACTTCGTACCCTGGGGGCGTGCATCCAATTAGTAGGAATAAATAAAGACCCTAAAATGTCTGTAACCCAGTGCCCAAAAGAAGAATGTGGAGCCTCATGCTTGGGCATGATTCTAAATAAGGAGCTAGATGCCATGTCAACAGCCATACCCCAGGAAATAAGTCAGGAAGTGAATCCTATGGTCTGGAAAACTGGGGTGCCTGGATTACTCTCTGAGTTTCCATCTCCTATAATGCCCAATTACCATATCTCCATAAAAAAACAGTGTCCCTTGAAAAAAAGAAGCAATGAATGGGCTCAAGCCCATGATAAAAAAGTTTTTTTAGAAATTGGCCTTCTAATTCCCTGCCAGTCCCCCTGTAATACCCCTATACTTCCAGTAGATAAAGCCAAAAGGCACCTACTGATTAGTTCAGGACTTAAGAGCAATTAATAATTTTGTAATTCCCATTCATCCACTAGTGCCTAACCCTTATACCCTGCTAAATCAAGTCCCAGAAGATGGAGCTTGGATCACTGTCCTAGACTTAAAGGATGCTTTTTTTTTGCATCCCACTCCACACAGACTCCCAGTTCCTTTTTTTTTTTAGGTACTGGGGCCAGGGATTGAACCCGGGACCTCTTATATGGGAAGCCAGCACTCAGCCACTGAGCCACATTAGCTCCCCTGAGTTGTTTTTTTTGTTTCTTTTGTTTTTGTTTTTAGGAGGCACTGGACACCGAACCCGGGACCTCCCGTGTGGGAAGCAGGTGCTCAATTGCTTGAGCCACATCTCCTCCCCTTCCAGTTCCTTTTTGCCTTTGAATGGTGGAGTCCAACTTTAAACCTCCCGTTCAACTCACATGGACCATGTTGCCACAGAGATTCCAAGACAGCCCCCATATATTTGGAAATGCCTTAGCCCAGGACCTAGAGGATCTCTACTTGCCTCAGAGCTCCCCCTCACAGTACGTGGATGATCTGTTGCTTTGCAGGCCTACAGAAGAAATCTCAGATGCCAACACCATTTTAGTCCTTAATTTCCTAGCAGTCAGGGTTACCAGGTATCAGCATTCAAGGCACAAATCTCTCGACAGAAAATCTCCTGTCTAGGGTTTCTTCTCACCCTGGGGGAAAGAGCTCTCTCCCCAGAAAGAGTCCAAACCATCACAAATATTCCCCAGCCCCAAACGAAAAACCAACTGTGGGCATTCCTGGGAATGGCAGGATATTGTAGATGGTGGATACCCAGATTGGGTGAAATAGCCAGGCCATTATATGATGCCACCACTGGAGCAGACTACCAACCCCTGGACTGGGGACAAAGCCAAGAAACTGCCTTCCAAACTCTGAAAAAGGCTCTAATCAGTTCCCCAGCACTGGGGATCCCTAATCTTAGTAAGCCATCCATCCTGTATGTAACCAAGTAGAAGGGAGAGGCTCTAGGAGTGTTAGTCCAGAGACTAGGAGAGCAAGCTCAACCAGTAGCTTCTCTCTCCAAACCCCTCAAGGACACAGCCTGAGGGCAGTGGGGGCAACCACCCTTTAATTGAATCAGCTACCAAATTGACTTGGAGACAACCTCCCGCAGTCTTCATCCCACACCAGGTAAAAGATGTACTTGAAGCCAGAGGCCATCCATGGCTTACAGGTAGCTGATTAATTAAATACCAGGCTCAATTACTAGAGACCCTGAAGTGCAGCTAAGAGTATGTCAAACCCTCAACTTAGCCACCCTACTACTGGCAGGAGGAGAGAGCCCAAGATCAGATCATAAGGGGGCTCTCCTTCACTCCTGTCTTGAAACAACCAAAACTACACAAACAGGCCAGATTTAAAAGATGAGCCTCTAGCAAACCCAGACTTTGAGTGGTTCACAGATGGAAGCAGTTTTATCAGGGAAGGAATTAAAAGAGCCGGCTATGCAGTGGTCTCCTAATTAAAAATTATAGACGCCTGTAGCCGTTTGGCAGTTTGATATAATTATGAATTCCAAAAACCTATATTAGATTATGCTTGTAAACTGGTCTGTTCATCTGGGCATGATTAAGTTATAATTGGGGCTTTGATTGGGCCACGTCAGTAGGGTGTTTAGCCCTGCCCCTTGGTGGGTAGGGGAATCACATACAAAAGGCAAGGCAGGACAGAGGGAGCAGTTTTTGATGTTGGAGTTTTGATGTTGGAGAGAAGGCCCCAGGAGAAGAGAAGCGAACCGTTCACCTGACAGTCTACAGCTGACCTTCTGGTAGAAACGGAGGAGCTAAGCTCGGAGAGAAACGCAGCCCCGGGAAGAGAGGAACCCAAGAAGCCTGAACCCTGGCAAACGTCGGCAGCTGTCTTGCTCCAACACATGGCAATGGACTTTGGTGAGAGAAGAAACTTAATGCTTTATGGCCTGGTATCTGTGGACTTCTACCCCAAATAAATACCCTTTATAAAGACCAACCCATTTCTGGTATTTCACATTAGCACCGCTTTGGCTGACTAATATAATGCCCAAGCCCTTCCCCTTGGGACCTCAGCCCAGAAGGCAGAGATAATTGCCCTGACCTGAGGCTTAACACTGGCAGCTGGGAAAGAGGAAACATTTACAGACTCCAAGTGCACGTTCCTGGTCCTCTGCCCGTTCTGCTGTGTGGCGAGAACAGGGCCTGCTTACTAACAATGGGCCGCCTATTAAACACCAGCAGGAAGTCTGAAACTTATTAGAAGCTCTTCTGTTTCCCCCAAGGGATAGCTCTTGTCCAGGGCACCAAGAAGCAGACTTTGCAGTAACTAGGGGAAACACTGGAGCAGATGAGGCAGCTAAAGCCACAGCACAAACCCAAACCTCCCTCCTGGCCCTCATCCCTGAACCTGTCTCACTCCCTAGGGCTCCAGAGTATACTCCAGGTGAGCAAGCTAAAGCAGGTAGCCTGGGATTCACTCCAGAAGCTAGTGGGTGGCTAGTTCAGGAAGCTCAAGTCTTCCAGCCAGGAGCAGTACAGTGGAAAGTCCTTCATGGGCTCCACCAAGCCACGCATCTAGGGAGAGATGTCCTGACCTGCTTAGCCGTAAGGATTTTTGAAGGCCAAGCCCTGGCAAAAACAAGGAGGTCACCAAAAGTTGCTCCGTATGTGCAATTAATGACCCAAACAGCAGGAGGCTTAACAAACCTCCTCTCTTAAGCCCACCTGTCCAGCTGTGGGGATCGTACCCTGGGGAGGACTGGCAAATAGATTTTACCCATATGCCATCCTGCCAGGGACATAAGTGCCTCCTGCTGTTAGTAGATACTTTTACTGGATGGGTGGAAGCATTGCCTGCTGGAAGGGAAACGGCAAACAAGTGGCTAAAGTCCTTCTAAAGGAAATCATGCCCAGGTCCAGGCTGCCTAAGTCCCTCCAAAGTGACAATGGGCCAGCCTCTCCTAGCAAAATAACCCAGGGGCTACCAACTGCCCTCGGAATTAAATTCCGTCTTCATAGCTCTGGAGACCTCAATCCTCAGGGAAGGTAGAAAGAACCAACCAAACCCTAAAACTAATTCTAGCCAAGCTTTGCCAGGAAACTACTTGCCTTTGAGTCACCAGTCTACCCGTGGGTTTGCAGAGGCTGCGTATGGCTTCTAAAGGCCAGCTTCAGCTCAGCCTCTTTGACATGGTCTACGGGCAGCCTCTTCTCACTGAGGACCTAGTACTAGATCGGGAAACCCGGGAACTCACCAAATATTTTGTAAACCTAGGAAAAACTCAACCAATCGTCCAGAAGCTTGGACACAAAATTCTCTCTAGCCCCAATCATGAGCTGCCTTTACCTACAGTAAAAACTGGAGACCAGGTTTTAATTGAAACCTGACAGGTCTCGCTCCCAATGAGAGCCAAAATGGAAGGGCCCTTACTCTGTGGGGCGGATCATGCCCACAGCTGGTAAAATCTGCCGTCCAAGAAACTACCAACACATCGGGGACACCTGCTGAGACGTTCGTGCATCAGCCATGGGACCATCCGAAGTAGCTCTTCAAAAAGCAAAAGCTTAAGCACCTAGTGACACGCCCCTCGCGGCCTGAGCCACCCTGCAGCAGCCCCTGCTGGCCTTGCTTCCTCGTTCTAGCCTCTGTTCTTATAACTTTTGCTCTGTTTCTTCCTGTTGGACCCTCCTGTAACTTACAGTTCGCTTAGGTCCTAAAAAGCAAAAGCTAAATACTTAATGCCAACACCCTCGCAGCCTGAACCCTGCAGCAGCCCCTGCTGTGGTTTCCTCCTTATAGCTTCTATTCTTCTAACTTGTATGCTCTTTCTCCTTTATTGGATAATAAAATGCAAATTGTTTAGTTACTAGCATGGCAATCCTAAAAGTTCTTCTTTTAATTGGTCTTCTTATTCCAAATCTCCCCGCAGAATGAGCGAGTCCCAAACACCCTTTTTATTATTTAATTCAAAAGGCAGTTGACATGTGTAACCTCTCCCCTTGTTGGGTGTGCACCCCCCAGTCAGTACAGACGATCGCCTGGCCTGACTCCAGAGAATGGGCTGACACTCCTGCCCAAGGATCCCCACACGCCTCTGGCACTTCTAATACTACACTCCAGGGCCTCGACTTCTTTCCCTCGCTTGGACCTGCTCTCAACCGTCCTCGGCTCCTGAGTTGGTTTTTTCATTTGTTTGCTCGTCGTGTTTTGTTTTGTTTTGTTTTGTTTTGTTTTTAGGAGGCAGGAAGTCAACTGCTTGAGCCACATCCACTCCCCTGTAGTTAAAATGGCCTTCCTGGCAGGTGTGAAGTGGTACCTCATCGTGGTTTTGTGTGATGTCAATGCTTTGTAATTTATTAAGGCTGGCTCTGTGGCTTACACGGTCAATTTTTAATTAAGATGTTCAAGTAGTATTTCGAGGGAAGCAACACTGCATATATGTCAATTTTATCATTCTTTTCCATTGTGCAATTTAAGTACTATATAACTTTTGCATGGTTGATGTAATTTTTGAGAGAAGTAGGTTAGAACCTCCCTGTATGATGTAAGCTTTGTCCTTTCTTGTTCTAGTAGACCTGCTAATTATTGCTTTCATGCTTGAGGATATGCTAATGTTAGGCCTGTAAATCTATCTGGTGATTTGAAACTTTTATCATGGTATAGCAATTATCTTTATTTCTATTTAAGATTTCCTCTTGAAGTCTATACGGTTTAATCTTAAAACAGCTATTTTAGTTTTCATTTTGTTATTGTATTTTAATCATGCCCTCTTTTAAATTTATATGGCTCAGTTTTGTTTTATTGTTCAATTCTTACCATCTTTTGAGGCAGGCTAGTTTAGGGAAAGGGACGATGAGGCTAAATCCTGGCAGAAAGACATGGCTGCAAAACACATGGCCATGGAATCCCACCTGCAAACCCCCAGAGGGAAAGACCCCTCCAGAAGGCTGCTGGGAGAACCCGGCCAGGAGAACTCCATTTGGAACAGGATCATCCGGGGTCAAGGGAAACCCCGGATACACTCAAGGAGCCTCATCACTGGGCCCCTGGGGAACTGAGGGGAGGGGTGATCAGTCAGAACAGCAAGCAGCTGGGACCCCTCTGAACATTAGTAAGGGGAGGAATAATTAATAGCTTAAAATATAACCACACAAGCGAAATCTCTCTCTGCCTGGAGCAGCCCACACCTACACCTGGGGATGCGTGATCTGTTATTTTCTCCCGCTTCTGTTCTCTTTTCTCTTTTCCCATTTTCTCAACAAACAAATGGCCCAACTAACCCGGCATGGTCTTAAATTCTTTTATGTAACAGAGCCAAGAACCTAGAGGGATCCGGCTTCACTTTGACATTCAGTTATAATTCAAATCATTTTGGCTACAGTGATTATTATTATTATTATTATTATTATTTATTTATTTTTTTTTTTTTTTATTTTACCAGGAGGTCCCGGGGATCGAACCCAGGTCCCTCCACATGGGAGACGGACACCCAACCAGCTGAGCCATATCCGCCCCCACAGTGATTATTGATATACGTTTATTTCCTCCATCTTATGTGATTTCAATTGTGCCAATTATTATGTTTTACATCCATCTTGTTGCAAGTTTTCAATATTTTTCTTTTCCTCATTCTGCTGTTTGGGAATTTAAACACACCATGTAGATATTTTAACAGGTAACTCAACTCTCCTGCTGAAACTCATCAGGACTATGAAACATTTCAACATTCCTTGTCACCCTCCTGAATTACTTGCAACTGTTGTCTAGTATTTTAGTTTTAGATGTAGTCCCAGAAATTAGACATTATAGTATATGGTTAAGTTTTGTTTTAATATCACCCTTTTATATACAGATATTTTTGCCCAAGTTTTTTCCCTGCATCTCAGATTTGGTATTTGTCATCCATTTCCTTCTACCTGAATAATGTCTTTCAGAGTTTCTTTTGGGGAGGCTTTGGGGATATTGTCTGTCACTTTCCAAAAATGTCATTTTCCCCCATTCTTGAAAGATTGCTGCACTGGTTATAAACATCTTTGTTGAACTTTGTTTTCTTTAAAAAAACATTGGAAGTGATTCTCCACAGTTGTCTTCATTCTTTTCCACTTTTTGGAGTTAATCTAATTACTGTTCTTTTTTTTCTCCTTCTGCCATTTCATGTTTCCTAATTTTTTCTTTCATGTCCTGTAATTTCATTTTTCTGTGTCTAGGTATGCATTTCATGTTACATATCCTGCTTGTGAAATTCATGGAATTTCCTGGATCTGAGATTGGTAGATATCTAGGTCCTAATCCCTGGAGCCTGTGAATATTGCCTCATATGGCAAAAAAAAAAAAAAAACTTTGCAGGTATGAGTAAGGATCTTGAGTGGAAATTTGTCCTGGATTATGCAGGTAGGTCCTAAATGCAGTAATCTCCCTTATAAGAGGGAGGCAGGGGGAGATTACGCAAAGAAGAAGGCAATATGACCTCTGAAGGCGAATGCTGTGCTGCTGGCCTTGAAGGTGAATGAAGGGGCTACAGCTTATAAATTCAAGGAATGCAGCTCGAGAAGCTGGAGAAGGCAAGGAAATGGATTCTCCTCTAGAGCCTGTGAGGGGAGCACAGCACTCCTGGAATTTTGACTTTGGACTAGTGAAATCGATTTCTGATTTCTGACATGCAGAACACAATAAATGTGTATTGTTTTAAGCTACTGAATTTGTTGTGATTTGTTACACAAACCTACCAAGTCCATGTTAACAGGACAAAACAGTCTCTTCAACAAATGGTGTTGGGAGAACTGGATATCTATAACCAAAAGAATGAAAGAGGACCCCTATCTCACCCCCTATGCAAGAATCAACTCAAAATGGATCAAAGATCTAAATATAAAAGCCAGGACCATAAAACTACTAGAAGACAATGTAGGGAAACATCTTCAAGACCTTGTAGTAGGTGGTGGTTTCTTGGACCTTACACCCAAAGCACGTGCAACAAAGAAAAAATAGATAAATGGGACTTCCTCAAAATGAAACACTTTTGCACCTCACAGGACTTTGTCAAAAGGGTGAAAAAGCAGCCAACTCAATGGGAAAAAATATTTGGAAATCACATATCTAATAAGGGTTTAATATCCAGGATATGTAAAAAGATGTTACAACTCAATAGTAAAAGGACAAATGACCCATTTAAAAAATGGGCAAAAGGCTTGAATAGACATTTGTCCAAAGAAGATGTACAAATGGCAAAAAAACACATGAAGAAATGCTCAACATCACTCATGATTAGGGAAATGCAAATCAAAACTACAATGAGATATCATTTCACACCTATCAGAATGGCCACTATTAAAAAGACAGAGAACTACAAGTGTTGGAGAGGATGTGGAGAGATAGGAACACTTCTTCACTGTTGGTGGGAATGCAGGATGGTACAACCACTATGGAGGACTGTTTGGCAGTTCCTAAAGAAGTTGTATATAGACTTGCCATGTGACCCTGCAATACCACTACTGGGTATATACCCAGAAGAACTGAGAGCAGTGACACGAACAGACATCTGCACACCGATGTTCCTAACCACATTATTCACCATTGCCAAGAGGTGGAAACAACCCAGGTGTCCATCAACAGATGAATGGATAAACAAACTGTGGTCTATTCACACGATGGAATATTATGCAGCTGTAAGAAGAAATGAAGTTGTAAAGCATATGACAACGTGGATAAACCTGGAGGACATTATGTTGAGCAAAGCAAGCCAGACACAAAAGGACAAAGACTGTATGATTGCGTTACTAAGAACCAAATATATCGTGCAACATATTGTTTGATTAAAAAAAATTTATATGTATCTAGTACATTTGAGAAATGTAAGTATTTATTCATCTGTGTTAATTTTTTAGTTTTAATTGTTTATATTTTCAATTATTAAATGTACAAAATAAAGTTAAAAAAAAAACTTGCAAGCCAGGAAGACAGTGAAATATATTCCTATAAAATAAGAGAGAAATTGAGTGAATTAAATGATATACAAGATTTAATTTTGAGATTCTACAATTTTTCTTAGGAATATCTCCAGTTGTGAGAATAATTTTTGAAGGAAGTGCCTATTTTTAACTAGGTAAATTTACACTTTGTGTCGAATGAAATGAAATTGAGAAGTCCTGTGATTCTCAGCATCTAAACTTGGTTAAACATTGAAAGGAATAAAAAACAGAATTTATTTGTTTTATAAAAATAACTTCCAAAGGAATGTACCTTGAAGGCTTAAGACCACTAAAATACTTGGGGTTTAACATTTCCATATTTCTATTCATAATACCTAGAAATGAATATATCTTCCATTTAGATGAGTATATTCTGTGACTTCCAGTTACCTCAGCCTATATGTAGAGGGTATTTTCTTAATTTATCAAAAGAGTCTATCTACATGAAGGGTCATTTGAGGGTAGCTACAATTTCAAACTTATTCTATTAATTTTAATGTTCATTTAATATAAAGTTTTGAAACTCTGTCTTAATATAAAAATGTTATTTTTCTTTACATTTATTTAACATTAACCTGGTATTTTTACCCTTTAGAATATAAAATTTTCATCTATAAATAAACATTTCAAGCATTATAGTTTCAATTATCTTAGTACTCTCATAACACTGTCAAATCTTTACTACTTTGGATAATATAGTATACAGTCAGCTATTATTGATTTCAGATTTAATTTTGTTTTTGTCAGAAAACTTGCCTGCGTTACTTGAATCATTTTAAATTTACTGAGACTTGTTTTTATGGTTCAGAGTAAGGTCTATGTTGGCAAATGTTCCGTGTGGACTTGAGATTAATTCTGCTGTTGGTGGGAGGAATATTCCATAAATGTAAAGTATATCAAGTTGGTTAATAGTATTCAAGTGTACTATACCCTTGCTGCTTTTGTGTACTTGCTTTATCCATTACTGAGAGTTTTAGTAAAATATATGGTTACATATTATGGATTTATCTATCTCTCAAAGCTCTAGCCGATTTGCTTCATGTATTTTGAAGCTCTGTTCTTAGGGGCATAAACATTTAGGATTGTTATGGTTTCTTGATGAATTGAACCCCTTATCATTACGATATGTCCTTCTTTATCCCTTTGCTGTGAAATATTGTTATATGTTCTATGTTATATGCAGCTTTCTGTTGACTAGTATTAGCATGCTGTGTGTTTTTTTCCATCCTTTTAACCTATTGGTGTCCTTACATATTTAAAGCGTTTCATGTACACAGCACATAGCTGGATCTTGCTTTTTGATCCAATCTGGAAATCTGTCTCTTTTTTTTAAAGATTTTTATTTATTTATTCATTTATCCCCCCCTTGCTGCTTGTGCTCGCTGGGTCAGCTAACCACGCCGTGCGGGCGGGCTTGCCTTCACCAGGAGGCCCCGGGAACCGAACCCGGGGCCTCCCATATGGTAAACAGGAGCCCTACTGATTGAGCCACAGCCGCTTCCCTGAAAATCTGTCTTTTAATTGGGGTATTTAGGCCATTTGCATTTAATGTCATTATTAATATGGTTAGGTTTAAGTCTGTTATCTTGCTATTTGTTTTATGCCTCATTCTAGAATGAAAAGACGTTCTTGCCAGAAGCTTGAGAAGAAACTGCAAAAGTGTTTCTAAACTTTTAAAAGTTCAATGCTGCCAGGTTACATGAGAGAAATCAGACTCTTCCTACGAGGGGAAAAAAGCCCACTTTTTTAAAACATTTTTTAACAAAATGTGTTCCTTTTTCCATCCTTCAAGATAAGGCAAGTAATTTTCTGACGCAATCCTAGATTTCCTTGCCTTCCTGAGGCACGGTTTTCTGTCCAGATATTAGAAGCAACGTCTTGAAGAACCCGGGACATCTGATTCCCTGAAGGGTCTGATCTAAACCGCGTCACTGCGGCCACTCCTGAGGAGGAAAGCATTAGTGCTGCACATCTAAAAGGCCAGGATGAGCTTATGCTTTGTTCCCGCCCGGGCCCCATGCCTCCCTCATCTGTTTTGCTCATTGTTTTTTTGCTCGTTGTCTGCTTGTCTGGTTGATTTTTTTTCTTTAGGAGGCACCTAGAACCAAACTTGACACCTCCCATGTGGGAGGTGAGCGCTCAACTGCTTGAGCCACATCTGCTCCCCTGTCTTTAAGAAATAGGTTTCAGAATATGGAGTTTCCAGTGAGTCTTGAGTAAGTGAAGGGGAAATGCAAACAGACTCCCCACTATCGCGGCCCCTCGCTGTCCCTCACCTCTGCACTTGTTCACATGTTCACATATTCGCATACCCATTTGGTGACTCATCCACATCTTCCTGACCACTCTTTGTATAAGATGGTATGGAAATAAACCTTCAGAGATTAATGTTAATGCTTTATTTTAAACTATGATTTGGGAAGCAGAAAGTTAGTATTTAGGTAGAATTACACACAAGGCATCTATTGGTCTTCTCAGGCCTGCTTTTCAAAGCAAAGGTGGTTGAATGATTTCAGTCACTGACAAAGCCCTTTTTTTCTGTGCGGCTTTCAGGAGTGGGGAAGTGCTAGCACAGAAGCTAATAGCAATAAGAGCTGAGACTTTTCCAGAGTCCATGAGTTGAAATTTATAGTACTGACCATGTCTTCTTTGAGATTTGGCAGCCTGCGTGGTATTTTAGGCTTCTCTGTGGGGACGGTGAGAGGCAGCATAGTGTCATGAAGAGTGTGGGCTCTGGATCCACACTATCTGGGCTGGAATCTTGGCTCTGCCGCTCTGGCTATCTTAGGTTTGTAAGGAGCATTAGATGGATTAATACATGTAACATCCCATAGGGCAATGCCAGGCATATGGTAAATGCTTGAAATGCTTGCGCTATTGTGATTTGGGATAATTCTCCCCAACTTTTTATAGAACCGGGCATTGTGAATATGTAACTAATTGTGATAGCTGCTTGCATATTAAGAAAACAAGATGCTCCAACGATCTAGGACAGATAGTCTTAGAGTTCTTGTAAGTCCATTTGTGGTTCTTCAGGAGACCACACACGCCTTGAAATAGTCTGCTAAAAGTGTTACAGAAATTTATAAATGTGGGTTTTAGAGAAAATTTATAATTTCATGAGATTATCAAATGTGTTCATGACCCCAAAAACAGACCCACTGGTCTAGAAGAGTGGTTCCCAACTGGGAGTGCTTTGCCCCTTGGGACATCTGACAATGTCTGAAGACATTTTCACTTGTTACAGCTGGGGGTGTGGTGCTGCATGGAACTTGTGGGTAGAGCTCAACGATGCTGCTGAACATCCTGCACTGCACAGGACAAAGAATTGTCCAGGCCCAAATGTCAATAGTGCCGCAGCTGAGCGACCCCGGTCTAGAAGCCAAAGCCTGGGGATGACCTTTAAAACGATCTTGTACAAACTGAGTGTCCCACAGTATGAAAAGAGTTAAGCAAATCATACTAGACTCATGTGATAGAATATTATGCAGCTAATAAAAATTAAGTTTATAAAGAGTCATGAGAAGAAAAAAATTATTTGATATCATGTTAAGCAGTATTCATGTTACAAACAGTAGTACTCCAGCAAATTTTACATTGTGTGTGAATCCTAGTTACTAAGATAGGGTTTTACAAGGCCTTCTGCAAGGATTATATCCAGAGTGATATTTTAAGTGGTTATTCAGTGAAGAAGGGAAGGTGTGTGGCCACATTATTTAAATGTGTGCTGTGTACTGAGCACAGCACTGTATAGTGCATGCATTTTTCACATTAGTCTGCAGATGTCATTTGACTGCATTACGTCCATTCGGAGAGGACTCTTGATAATTAGAATGTCTAACTGTATGGGTGAGAAACAGCTAAAGGATGTTAGAACTGATTGGTGTTTTTACATTGTCACCTTGATTTCCTTGTTGACCTCATGTCAGGTTCAGTTTTCACATGATTGGAAGTATCCCTCCCTGATAACTGAGTTTGTGTACGTGTATGTTTAATTTAGTAGTACCTTTACTGTGTGTTTTTGGTGATGGACTAGTGTGGCTTGAAAAAAAAAAAAAAA
>JAKSZT010054134.1:9411484-9431048 GCA_026826555.1 Tolypeutes matacus
GCCACCCTTCCCTGCTTATGTCTACTCTCCCAATTTCTGCAGACTTCCAGCTTCTGGTTCCTTCCTGGAACTTCCTCTGACTTCTGGCCTCTGGTTTCTTCATAAGGCTTCCAGTAATATGAATTAAGATTCACCCTGGGCGGTGTGGATATGGCTCAACTGGTTGGGCGTCCGTCTCCCATATGGAGGGACCTGGGTTCGATTCCTGGGACTTCCCGGTAAAATTAAAAAAAAAAAAAAAGAAAGTTAAAATTATAGTCTCACCCTCTAAATACGGTCATTATTGCTGTTTTGGTTTATCTATTTCCAATTTTTTTTTTTTTCTGTGTGCATATGTGAATTTTGTTTCTCCAGAATAGAATAGTTTAAAAAACAAATCCAACACAATCTTGGTTTATTCATTTCTGGGCCTGTGTGGAGAAGAGGGAAGTACCAGTGCCTCTCCTCTGAGGCTCCCATGCTGGAGGTCACCTTTTCTACGTATCTTTCTGGGAACGGTTTTTGCTGTGTTATTATTTAGGAAGAATTGCATTCTCCAGGCTAGGCTCTGAATTTGCTTAGCATTCTAAGAAAGAGCAGCCTTATACTATATTTTACTACAAGATAAAGGAAAACAGAATAAAGTTTCTTTAACCAGCGTAATCTCCTTTATCCTCAATAATAATAATAACTTATCAAGCAATTATTATATGCCACTATGTGTGTTAATTGGATTTTCTTGCTGTTCTTCCTGACAACCCTCTGTGGTAATGACTCTGCTTGTCCCTATTTTACTAACGAGGAAATGGAGGCACTGAGAAGCCGCTGTCATAGCCCCTATTCACGTCCTGAATATGACAACAAAACTTGTGCTTTTGCTAATGACAGGACACTGAAGCTGCAATTAGGTATACTTTTTTAAAACCTGTCTGCCTCACTCAGTAATACATTATGAATTTTGTTCTTTGTCAGTTGATGTGGGTCATCATAATGAATAATGGCCTCGTACGCCATCCTGTAGCAGATCATAGTTATTAAACCATCTGCCAACTGTTAGATACTTAAGTTTCTAATTTTTAGTCATTATATTCTCTGATGAACATACATCACATGCATTTCTATAACTGTTTCCTGTGGAAAATTCCTAGAATTGGAATTTGGGTCAATCATAAGACACTTGTGTCTTATGCAATTTGCAGAATACTGTGATAATACTTGGGGTGGGGGCTGTTGTAATTACTGAAAAGATATGGGCTCTACTTCTAAGTTTCTTAGTATCCAGCAAAGAAGATAAAATCTGAATAAGAATAAATGTATGGCAGAGTATGATAAAGCCCATTAGAAAGTTCTGATAGTGTACCCTGAAAGTTTACAGGAGACATCTTTCTGTTTATAGTCACCAGGCTTTGACTAACTTTTAATGAGTTCATGGGATTTTGTAGAGTTAAATAAAATTTATGCTGAAAGATTATGTATCTTTTAAAATTCTAAATGTGTTAAATGCAAAATGACTAATAACAGAAGATGATTCAGCCGCTGTTTAGAGAACAACATGGCTGAAACAATAGGTTCAAAAGCATCGTAAAGCTTTTGGTAAGGAGGACACGATAAAAGCAGCAATGCGAACTTCATTAATGCATACAAACCTTGCTTGGTGACTTGTAGACATTTTTTCTTTCTAAAAATCATTCTAGCATACACAGATAGACACGGACACCTTAGTTCAGGAATTAGTAAATAAAGGAAACAAACCCATTAAGAACAAACAAGAGCTCAGTAGAGACCCTGAGTTTTTTCTAAGTTCAAAGGGAGACTGTCTAAATAAGAGGTTGTCGGGAAGCAGCTGTGGCTCAATCAGTAGGGCTCCCGTTTACCATATGGGAGGCCCCGGGTTCGGTTCCCGGGGCCTCCTGGTGAAGGCAAGCCCGCCCGCACGGCGTGGTTAGTTGACCCAGCGAGCACAAGCAGCAAGGGGGGGATAAATGGATAAATAAATAAAATCTTAAAAAAAAAAAATAAATAAATAAGAGGTTGTCTTTCATCCAGTTTGGAGAGCAGTTTCCTGTTATATAGGTATATAGTCATAACAAGTTAATGTGCCTGGCCATAGTTACAATTAGGGAGCACAACAAAGAAAATCAGGACCACAATAGAGAGGTAAGAGCTGTTAGCTGGCACATAATTTTGTAATTTATTCCTTTCTATTAATGTCTGTTAGTTTTTTTCTGTATATATACACATACTTTACAAATGTAATCATATTGTATAACCTACTTTGTAACCTTATTTTTCTGGTGAACATGTAACATTTAATGACTACTTAGTATTCTGTTACATGGGTGTTCTGAACTGTATTTAACCAGCTGACTTTGCTGGATTCAGAATACTGAATACTGCCTAAGCAATTCCATCTATATCCTTTCCAGCTTTCATGCCTTGCCCCACTTCCTCCAATCCTGAGTCCACAAAAGAGGTTCTGGGAAGCGGATGTGGCTCAGGCGACTGGGCTCCCACCTACAACATGCAAGGTCGCTGGTTTGGATCCTGGTGCCTCCTAAAGAAGACAGTGAGCTGGCGTGACAGGCAGGCATGGCAAGCTGACACAACAAGAGACACAAGAAGAAAAAACTTAATGAGAGATACAACAAAGCAGGGAGCAGAGGTTCCCAGTGCCTCCTAAAGAAGACAGTGAGCTGATGCAAGAGGCAGGCACTGCGGGCTGATGCAACAAGGTGACGCAACAAGAGATGCGGGGAACAACAACAGAATGAGAGACAACGAAGCAGGGAGCAGAGGTGGCTCAAGCGATTAGGCACCTCCCTCTCACTTCAGAGGTCCCAGGTTCAGCTCCCGGTGCCTCCTAAAGATACAAGGAAGATAAACAGACACACCAAGTGCAAATAACATGGGGGTGGGGAGTAATAAAGTCTTAAAAAAAAAAAAAGGTTCTGGTTGGGATGATGTGGTCCCTTCTTAGCCCTGAAAGATGGGCCCGAGGGAGGAGGATCTGCTCAGGGCAGGATGCAGCCAGTCTTAGGCCTAGCTCCATATACCAAGGATGGAGGCCTGGCCGGGATCCCTCCTACTGAAGCATTCAGAGCAACTTCCAGGCAGAAGTTCCTCTGCTCTGTGTACCTGCTTGTGCAGCAGCTTTCCTGGGGGTGGGGGTTGGGAGGGGGTGGTTGGGGCGAGAGCTTGGTTTTAAATGCACTCCTCCTTTTCCCTACCAGTTTCTATGAGAGTGAATTGGGGGGGGGGGTAGTTGATACATAGAAATGGAGGAGAAAATAGAGTAATTTAAGTCATTTTGGGAGTACTGAGGCACAGGGTGACTTAAGGCCTCCTTTTTTTTTCCTCCCAGGAGAGGAAACCTGAGGAAGATTGACCATTTTTATAATTCTAAAACATGGCCCACTTAAGTTGGTATTTCTCTCTTCTCCTTGAAGTATGATGACTTTCAGGTTAGGTGACTATTTTCTATTATCTAGAAGCTTTCTACCTAAGGATCCAAAATCCCATACCTTTGTTCCCTTCATTACAGTTAAAAAAAAAAAAAAAAAAAATCAGTGCTCTTTCCATTTGTGCCTCTCATTTCTAACTGGTATTGGCTTTTTTTTTTTTTTTAAATCACATTCAACATCAAGAGAAATGGTGGTCTTGGGAAATGGGAAATGGGACTTATGAGATTTGGGAAATTAGAGATGATTGTCCCATTTGATCACGTGGGAAAACCCTGAAACTTCTCCATAGAATTGAGTTTTCCAGGTAGATAAGATAGAATGGAATTGAATGGCCTCAGTCTCAGTGTGTGATGAGATAGTCTGCTTTGTGAGGCTTTGAGGAAAGTGTTCAGTGGGTGGTAACTATGAGAAGATGATCCAGTGTGTACGTGGTAGATTCCCAGAATCGGAGAAGACCTTAAATGTATAAATATAAAAGACTGATTAATATGTCAGTTATACAGACAATTGTGCAGCTTACAAAAATCATGTATGATGACAAGGATGCTTTCGATATCAACTGTTACCATGATGAACTTGAGGATTGTGAGCATTACTCTATTTTCTAAGATAGATGTTTGATACAAAGCTTGGGGGAAATTTGCATTATTTTTCTCTTCTACCTTAAATGATAAAGATGGCGTAGAAGTGCACATTTATTGAGATTTTATGAGGCAGGCACTTAGCAGGCTTCTTTAACAGGGAAACTCATTCTTTTTTCCATTCCCAGACATCCTGGGTAAGTAAGGTACCTCACAGCCTCAAGAAGTTAGCTCTGCAGGAGCAGTATTCTTCAAGACCACGTGGGCACCCTGCCTCAGCCGTGCAGATTTCCATATTGTTCCTTTCTTGCAGTGCAGTTCTTTAACTCCTCTCTTTCCATCTTGAAGTGATTTCCTAAGTTTTCCTGTAATACATGGTTTGTGGTTTCAGGGATTGGTGACATTCAGGGAAGTGGCCATTGACTTCTCTCAGGAGGAGTGGGAATGCCTCAGCCTTGCTCAGAGGGACTTGTACAGAGATGTGACCTTGGAGAGCTACAGCAATTTGGTTTCACTGGGTAAGGTCGTCTGCCCCAATTAACTATAGCATCTGGAATATCAGCTTTCTTCACCATGAGTTGCAGGGCTGTCTTCCAAGATATACTGAATTCCATCATCCTGTTCCCAAAGGAATAGTTTGGGATTTGTTGAGTTGAAAATGGGCACCTCTATGAAGCACCTACATTTCCTATTTCTCAGTGACCCTCCTTTCTCATTCTGATCCTTTCTGTAATTGCCTCTCTTTCCTAATCACCAGGGGATTGAATTAGAAATCGTGGACTTGTATTGCAAAATTATTGTCAGAGAAACCATGTTTCATATTCTGCTTGAACTCAGAATTACCATAGATGCTTGGGTTTGTTTTGCCCCCCCCCCTGATCAACCTGCAAAGAGAAGATTGTCCTGGATTTTTTTTTTTAAACAAAAGACTCTATGATTTATAACATATTGATTAGGTCAACAGAAATCATTTAAAATTAAAGAAAACAAATTCCATTTCCTATAGTAAGCATTCCTTTATCTGCTTTGTGGTTGAAAGTTACAGGCCATGAAATTATATTTTTCATTGGATGAATATACTAAGCATAATCTATGAATGTCTAAGGAAGCAAAGTAATAACAATAAACATAATAGTTAACCTTGTACCTACTATGAATCAGACATTGTTCTAAGTATTTTATATATATCAACTTTTAGCCCTTTGAAGTAGATTTCATTCTCATTCTCATTTTAGAGATGGGAAAACTGAAGGATAGAAAGTTTTAAGTGACTTGCCTGTCTTAGTTTCCCAGCTGCTGAAGCAAATACAATGGGTTGGCTTAAACAACAAGAATTTATTATCTCATGATAGTGAAGCTAGGAGAAGTCCAAAACTGAGGCATCAGCAAGGCGATGCTTTCTCCCTGAAGACTACGGCGTTTCTGAGCCTCCTGCTGGTGATCCGTGGTCCTTGGCTTTCATTCACGTGGCAGTCCACATGGCAGTCTACTCCTTTCTCCTCCGGGTTCTCTTGATGTCCAGCTTCTTCTCCTGGCTTTCTCTCTCCGTTTGAATTTTATTCTGTTTATAAAGGACTCCAGGAATCGGGATTAAAGCCCAACCTGATTTGCTTGGACCACACCTTAACTGAAGTTAAGAGATCTTTTTTGGTGGGTCCACACCAAGAACATGTCCAAACTGGAATACACAATTCAATCGACTACAGTGCCCAAGGCCGTGTTGCTAGTGGGTGGCAGATACAGGATTTGAACCAGACAGTCTGGCTTGAAGGCTCATGCTCTCAACCACTAAGTTATACTTCCTCTTAAGGGCCAGACCCTTTTTGAGTTTAAATGAAACCGGGCCTTTTGTCTAACCTGCCTGGTTTCGTATTCAATCCTTTCACCCTTCTCTGAAGTCTTTTCTCAATATCATTTTGACTTTTAATTTATTATAAATTCAACCAAGTCTCAAAGTTTTTTAAAGCTAATTTCATAACTTAAAACAATGTTTATATCATTTGTCATTTCTTTTCTTGTACGCAGGAAGTTCCATTTCTAAGCCAGAGGTGATTACCTTACTGGAACAAGGAAGAGAACCCTGGACGGTTGAGAGGAAAGAAAGAAACAGATGCTGTCTAGGTGAGTGAGGGTAAAGCAGGCAGAGGGACGCCATCTTTGTCAGGAGAGGCTCATGTGGTGAAGAGGAGTCAGACCCCTGAGGTGCGGTTTAAAAAACAGCCTTAAAAGACCCAAGGCCTGTTGGAGAAAAACGTCCGAGACCTGGAAAGGAAATAATGACATCAGTGTGAGCTATCAAAGGAACTTCATCTTTTACTAAACACCTAATTTTCGTTTTCATGTTTTCTGCTCCTTTAAGTAAGTGCTTTCTTCCCCAGTGTAACCTTTTTACATATGTTTTGGATCCACCTGCTTTGCAGCTTAGCTTTTGCATTTAGTTCTCTCTATGTATTTCCACTGTCTAAAACTGTATTCAGTTATTCAACAAAGCACTCTGCTTGACACTGTCAAGTCGGTGATAATGCACAAGACGGATGAGACTGCTGCTGTCAATGGCAACCTGCAGCTGGAGCGACACGGAATAAACAAGTAAGAAAATGAATAGGTAAATAATGTGGATATTTTTTGTGACATATGTGCTTAGATGTTTTGCCTGTTATTTTGGGTTATTGATCTTTTTATAATTGAACTGTATGTGTTCTTTATGTATATAAATATATAGGAATATATGAGTATTATACGTGACTGTGTTCTTGTACTCATGTGTATGTGAATGTTTAAATAAATATATTTAAAATATATAAATGAATATAAATATGTAAGTATATACGGTATATAAAATATAATTTATAAACACTTATGTTTTGGATATTAGTCCTTTAAAGTTTTTAATTTTGGAAATTTCAAATTTCAGAACAATTTTACCAATTTTTTCTTTTATGGTTATTTATTTCTGTGTTCTGGCTAAGGAACCTTTGCCTGCCCCCAAGTCACAAAGATATTCTCCTGTGTTTTATTCTAAAATGCTTTATGATTTTTATCTTTGATATTTAGGTCTGCTGTTTCTGCAAATTAATTTTGGTATTTGGTGTAAGGTAGTAGCTGAGGTTCATATGTTTCCATATGCATATCTAGTTGATTTAGCAACATGTATTAAAGAGGCTTATTTCCCTGTAGATTGCTTGGACATCTTTGTTGAAACTCAAATGACTGTATAGCAGTCTATTTCGGTCTCTCTAGTCTGTGCCATTGATCTATATGCTGATCCTTTTCTCAGTTCTGTATTGTCTTGATTACTGTAGCTTTATTAATTAATTAAGTCTTGCAGTCAGCAAGTCCTCCAGCTTTGTTCTACTTTTCTAAGATTCCTTTGTTTATTTTAGGTCTTTTGAATTTCCACATAAATTTTAGAATCAGTTTTTCAGTTTTTATTTAAAAAAAATTATGACTGGACTTGTGTTAAATCTCTAGATCAATTTGTGGAAATTTAATATTTTAATATTATTCTGTCTTCCCAACCATGAACATGACATAGCACTTCATTTATTTATTTTTTTATTTTTTATTTATTTTTTTTTTACCGGGAGGTACCGGGGATCGAACCCCGGTCTCTCCATATGGTAGACGGACACCGAACCTCTTGAGCCACATCCGTTTCCCCATAGCACTTCATTTATATAGTTATTATTTAACTTCTCTCAGCATTGTTTTTTTTGTTTCTTTGTTCATTTGTTTTTTGAAAGAAGCTTTTTTTAAAAAATATATTTTTTATTGAAGTATATCATTCATACATGAACATGCATAAACAATAAGTGTAAGATTGTGAACCGACAAAATAAACATACCTAACATCATACAAGGGTCTCATATCTTCATTACCCCTCCGCCAATACTTTGCATTGTTGTGAAACATTTGTTACAAACTATGCAAGAGCGTTGTTCAATTGACTTTTTAAAAAAAGATTTATTTATTTACTTTTATCCATTTTTACCTTCCCTGTCCCCGTTTTTGCTGTTTCTGTGTCCATTCTCTGGGCAATTCTCTGTATCTGTTTCCTGCCCTCTCTTCTCATCCTTCTCCTCCTGTCTTCACTGGGATTTGGTCCTCGGAAACTCCGATGTGGGAGAGAGGCGTCCTACTGCCTGCGCCACCTCAGTTCCTGGTTTTTTGGCGCATCTCATCTTGGCTGTCCCTTGTGTCACTTTCCTGTTACGTCATCATCTTGCTGTATGGCTAGGCGGGACCTAACGGCACGCCCATGTGCGGGATCTGGGGGTCTCATGTATTTGTGGGGACTGGCGGTGCAACCACGCGCGGAGCCTGGGGTCTCACCCCGCGCGCCTTCCATAGTTTTCTTTTTTTAAATTTTTACTGGGAGGCCCCAGGGATCGAACCCAGGTCCCTCCATATGGGAAACAGATGCCCAACCATTTGAGCCACGTCCGTCCCCCTGCTGTATCTCTTAAGGTTGACCAAAGATACCTAGAGTTACAGTTTTTTTCTCATACAGGATGGTCATATAATAAATCAGACTTAGTTTATCACAAGCATTCCAAAAACCAGACCTAGGGAGAAAAACTAGGTCTGGGGACACATGCCTGGTTTTTAATATAGCGAATGTTTAGCCTACCCTGATTATCACAAAATCAGGACAGTGAGAATATTTGCATTGAAAGAAGCTTTTGATTACATAAATGTTACATAAAAATTATAGGGGGATTCCCAAATACCTCACCCCCCTCCCCCCTCCCCAACTTCCCCCCATTAACAACATCTTTCAATAGTGCAGTACGTTTGCTATAATTGATGAACACATGTTGAAGCATTGCTACTAACCATGGTCTATAGTTTACATTATAGTTTACACTTTGCACTACACAATTTTATAGGTTTTGACAAAATGTATAATGGCCTGTATCCATCATTGCAATGTCATGCAGAACAATTCCAATGTCCCCAAAATGCTCCCATGTTACACCTATTCTTCCCTCTCCCTCCCCTCAGAACCTCTGGAGGCTACCGCCTTTATATCTATTTACAAGTTCTTCCATTGCTAGAATAATCAGAAGTCTACTTTAGTCCATAGTTGCATACCCCCTTATGTTTGTTCATTCCTCAATCCCAAGGATTTTGGGATGGTGATGCCCACTCTGCTTCTAATTGAGAGGGGGGCTTAGATCCCACAGGGCAGATGGATGGAACTGTCCCTCTTGCAGCTGTAGACACTCTCTGCCTTTTGGGATGGTCATTGTCCATCATCATCCCTATATTAGCTGCCCTGGGTGAGACCAATGAACTGGAGAGTAGGTGTTGCAACTCTGCTGAGACTCAGGACTCAAGTGACACATGAACAGACCGAAGAGCCAAGTCTCTAGGACATATATTTAATGAACATAGTGCTAATTGTAGGTTCAAATAAAAGAGGCAGAAGAACCACGTGTAGGGAAATTATAAATGAGTCTAACTCTGTTACATAGGGGAGCACACATTCCAAAGTAAGGCCCACTGACGGGTGCCGAACTCCTGAGATTGTCTGCTCTGCCTGTAGTGTCCAGATGTCTCCAGAGCCCTCAGGAGTCCCCGTTTGAGGTACTGTTTACTGTGGCAGCCAATGAGATTGTTCTGAGAGATAAGCATAACCTCTGGATTGACCTCCTGACTCGTTTTGAAATCTCAGCCATAAAAACTCATTTGTTTGCGAATATTCTCGCTGTCCTGATTTTGTGATAATCAGGGTAGGCTAAACATTCGCTATATTAGAAACCATGCATGTGTCCCCAGACCTAGTTTTTCTCCCTAGGTCTGGTTTTTGGAATGCTGGTGATAAACCAAGCCTGATTTATTATATGACCATCCTGTACGGGAAAAGACTTAACTCTAGGTATCTTTGGTCACCTTTAAGAGATGTAGCAGGGGGATGGATGTGGCTCATGGTTGGGCAACTGTCTCCGATATGGAGGGGCCTGGATTCGATTTCCAGGACCTCCCAGTGAAGGTTAAAAAAAGAAAAATATAGAAAGCACGTGGGCCACCAGGCCCCATCATGGGTGCACTGTCAGGCCCCGCAAGCAGGTGCACCTTCAAGCCCTGCAAGCCACGCAGCAAGATGATGACGTAAGCAGGAGAGTGACACAAGGGAGAGCCAAGACGAGACGTGCCGAAAAACCAGGAACTAAGGTGGCGCAGGCGGTAGGATGCCTCTCTCCCACATGAGAGGTTCCAAGGATCAAATCTCAGTGAAGACAGGAGAAGGATGAGAAGAGAGAGCAGGAAACAGACACAGAGAGTTGCCCAGCAAATGGACACAAAAACAGCAAAAATGAGGGGGGGGATGGATAAAAGTAAATACATAAATAAATCCTTTAAAAAAATTTAAAAAAAAAATTAAAAAGAAAAAAGAAAAAAAAAAAAAACTCATTTGTAGGAGCAGATGTGGCTCAAGCAGTTGAGCTCCCGCCTCCCACATGGGAGGTCCTGGGTCCTGGGTTCAGTTCCTGGTGCCTCCTGAAAAAACAACAAGCAAAACAAATGAGAAAACCTATTCAGGGAAGCCGATGTGGCTCAGTGGTTGAGTGCTGGCGTCCCACATCCCAGGTTCAATCCCCAGCCTCCGGTACCTCAAAAAAAAAAAAAAAAAAAGCGAAAACAACCAAAAAAACTCATTTGTATCCAATATTTTCCCCATCTGGTTCAAGGTTCCCTTCTGAACACACCGCTAGTTGGTGCTTGGCAATAATCCCTCCGTCCCAGGGAGGCTCATCCCCGGGAGCCATGTCTCACGCCAGGGGTCAGCATTGTTTTTTTTGTTTGTTTTTTGTTTGTTTTTTACCGGGAGGTACCAGGGATCGAACCCTGGTCTCTCCATATGGTAGACGGACGCCGAACCTCTTGAGCCATATCCGTTTCCCTCAGCATTGTTTTTTTTTTTTTTTTTTTAAAGATTTTATTTATTTATTCATTTATCCCCCCTTTGCTGCTTGTGCTCGCTGGGTCAGCTAACCACGCCGTGCGGGCGGGCTTGCCTTCACCAGGAGGCCTCGCCGGGAACCGAACCCGGGGCCTCCCATATAGTAAACGGGAGCCCTACTGATTAAGCCACCGCCGCTTCCCTCTCAGCATTGTTTTTTAACTTGCAATGTAAAAGTCTTACACAAATTAAAAAAAAAATATTCCAATGTACTTTATGGCTTTTTTTGTTGTTGTTTATTTTTGAGATACCAGGAGCCGGGGGTTGAACCTGAGACCTTGTATGCGACTCAGTGGTTGAGCATTGGCTTTCCTGAGTTGGATTTTTTGTTTGATTTGCTTGTTGTTTTTTTTGTTTTTTCAGGAGGCACTGGGAACCAAAGCTAGGACCTCCCATTTGGGAGGCAGGCACTCAACCACTTGAGCCACATCCACTCCCCTGTACTTTATGTTTTTTGATGCAATTGTAAATGGATGTTAAAATTTTTTTTCCTAGCATTTGCTACTAGTATATAAAAAAACTTGATTTTTTTATATATTAGCAACCTTGCTAAATTCAGTTATTAATTTCAGTAGTTATTTTGTAGAAGGGTTTTCTATGTAAACAGTGTTGTCATCTCCAAATAGAGACAATCTTACTTGACTTTAATGTCTGTGTTTTCCTTGCTAATTTCTTTGGCTTTGGCCTCTAGTACAGCATTAATTAGAAGTGGTAAGAGTGGGCATCCTTACCTTGTTTCAAAATTTATTGGGAAAAAAAAGAAAAATAAATTTAGTGGAAGAGCATTCAGTATTTAACCTTATGTCGTTAGCCTTTTCACAGTATCTCACCCTGAGGGAATTTCCTTTTATTCTTAGATGACTTTTTATCATGATGAATGTGAATTCTGCAGATGTTTTTTCCTAAAACTATTGAAATGATCATATGGTTTTTCCCCATTATTTTGTTCACATGGTGAATTACATTAATTAATTTTTATATGTTAAGCAACCTTGGATTCCTAGGTTAAAACTTCTTGGTAATGATGTAATATCCTTTTCATATATTGCTGCATTCTTTTCCTTCTATTTTGTTAAGAATGTTTGCATCTGTGTTCATGAGGGCTTTTGCTCTTAATTTTCTTTTCTTACGTCTTCATCAGGTTTTGATCTTAGTTAATGCTACTGTCACAAAAGGAACTGGGAAGTATTTCTTACTCTATTTTCTGAAAGAGAATGTGTAGAATTGTATTATTTCTTTCTTAAGATAGAATTTTCCAGGGAAACCCTCTGACTCTGAAATTTTCATTGTGGCAAGGATTTTGGTAAGGAATTTAATTTCTTTCATAGAAACAGGGCTATTCAAATTTTTAGTTTTAGCTTGTTAGTGTTTGCAAGTTGCATTTTTCAAGGAACTTATACATTTTATCCAAGATATTGAATTTGTTGGCCTGAAGTTGTTCATAATGTTTCCTTATTATACTTTTAATGCCTGTGGTATGTGTAGAGATAACCCATCTTTCATTCCAGATATTAGTAATTTGTGTTCTTTCTCTCTCTTTTCCTTTGATCTATATTGCTAGTAGTTTATCCTTTTTATTAACATTTTCAAAGTACTGCTTTGACTTTGTCAGTGTTCTTTGTTTATTTCCTATTTATTTATTTCCATCCTCATATTCAAATTATTTCCTTCCTTTTAACTTACTTTGGGTTTATTTTGCTTTTCTTTTTCTAACTTAAGGTGAAATCATATCATTTATTTTGTAGCTTTTGTACTTTCCAATATAAACCTTTAAAACTATATATTTCCTTCTCAGTACTGCTTTAGTTTCCTCCAACATATTTTGATATGTTGTTCATTTTTGTTAAGTTTCAATTATTATCTAATTTTCCTTTGATTTCTTCTTTGACCCTTGGATTATTTAGAACTATGCTACTTAATTTCCAAATAATTTGGAGGTTTTCTAGATGTTTTATTGTCATTGATTTCTAATCTAATTCTTTTGTCTTCGGAGAACATACTTTGTATGATTTTAATCCTTTTAAATTTGAGACTTGTTTTATGGCCCAGCATCTGGTTTATCTTCACGAATACCATATGCACTCAAAAATTAGTGTATTCTGCAGTAATTGGGTGTAGTTTTCTAAAAGTACCAATGAAGTAAAGAGGTTGATAATATTCTTTATATCATCTATGTCTTTACGGGTTGTTAAGACATACTTGTTCTATCAGTTGCTAAGAGAGGGATGTTAAAATGCTCAGCCATTATTGTGGAATTGTCTATTTTTTCCATTAATCCTGTCAAGTTTTTGCTTCATCTATTTTGAGACTCTGTTAGGAAGCAATATACATTTATGATTTTTATGTTTTCCTGGTGAATTGACTCTTTCATCATTGTGAAGTGTCCCTCTTTACCTCTGGAAATGTTCTTTATTGAAATCTCCCTTTTCTGATAGCAATGTAGTAACTTCAGCATTCTTATGCTTACTATTTACATAGTCTGTCTTTTTCCATCTATTATGTTTGCTTCCAAACTTTCCGTGTCTAATATTTAAAATGTGCTTTTTTGTAGACAGCTTTTAGTTGGATCTTGCTAGTTTATCCATTCTGACAATATCTGCTTTTTCATTGGAGTGTTTAGTCCATTAACGTTGAATTTATTTATTGAAATGGTAGGGTTTAGGGTTTAGTTTTGTTTGTTTGTTTTTACTATTTGTTTTCTGTTTGTCCCTCCTGTTTATTGTTCCTCTCTTCTTACTTTCTGTCCTCCTTTGGGATTACCTGAATATTTTTTAGCATCCTATTTCTGAGTTTTTCTAATGCTGAGTCATGTTTTTATTTATTTATTTTTATTTATCCTTCTTGTTTTTGCTTTTCTTTTTTGTTTTTGCTTTTGTTTGTCTTTTTTTTGATTCATGTTGTTTTTCTTCCACCTCTTGTATACTTTTCTTACTATTTTTTGTGCATCTTGAAATATTAATTTAGTTTCCATCTGTTTAATGAGCGTGTCATTTTAGTGCATCACCTTTGTCTTTCAGGAGTTTTTTCTGCTTACTTTTCCTTATGTTAACTTTGTATAGGGTTTGATTTATAAATGTATTTATTGCACATTTTTATTTGGAATTAGTTTTTCTGAACTTTTAGTAGGGAGATACAGCTCACAATAAATTTTCTAATTTTTATAATTTTTTCATCTTTTGTTGGTTCAAGGGAACAAAAGGTTGTGTTCAGAAGCACAGTAGCTTCCTGAGGATAGCTGGCTCTGTTCCCCTTCCCCACATGTACCCAGGCCTTCTTTTTCCTTTGCTTGTATTGCTCAATTTGGATTTGGTTCCCAGCAGTTTCTCCTCACTGTGCGGTTCTGTCCTGGAAGGAAACCTTGGCTGTGCCCTCCTCTTCAGACCTTACTGCAGAACCCCGGCACTCTCTCCCAGGTTCAGCTGCTACTCTCAGACTGGCTTGCTGAGCTCTCCATTGTGTATCTGTTGACGGTTTTGAGGTTTTCAGGCCATCAGATGCTCTCTGTGCTCCGGTCTATGTACTTCCACACCCCCCCCCTTTCCTTATAGTAGTAATCATTATCTTGACATTTTTATGGTTTACTTTATAGTTTTTTTTTATAGTTTTATCACATCTTTATAGGTTTATTACCTCTATATGTGTCCCCGAGCTGTTTAGTTTTGTTTGTTTTGGAGCTTTGCTAATGGAATCATTCTCTACGATCTCTTTTGTGTTTGCATCTTTATCTAAAGAGTATGTTAAGATTTTCCTTGTTGTTATATGTAGGTCTAACTTGTTCATTTCCAATCCTGAATAGTATTCTGTTGTATGAGATTACTGTAATTAATTTTGTCCATTCTACTGTTGATGGAAATTTGGAATTTTTGCCTACTCTGGCTATAAATGAGCAATGCTGCTTTGAAAATTCTTACATGTGGGTTCTGATATACTATACATCAGTTTTTCCCCTAAGTAAAGTTACTCTTCCATAAGGGCATGCATAAGGTAGAAGAAATTTAAACTGTTTTGTACCTGTGCCAATTTATACTTCCATAAGCATTGCATGAAAATCCCTATTACTTAACATTCTCAACAACACTTAGTATTGCCAGACTTTTTATTTGCCTGTTTGATGGGGTTGAAGTGGTTTCTCATTGTGTTTCTTGCCCCAACTTTGTATCATAAAAATTATCGTAAGAAAAACTTTAAAGAATACTACAATGTACTACAATGAACATACCCTCTAACATTATTTTAATTTGTTGTTATGTTTACATTATCTACACACACTTTTTTACTGAGTCATTTAAAAGTTTGTATACACGACTCTTCACCCCTAAATACTTAAGCATCCATTTCCTAAGAATAATGACATCTCCACCAATAAGTAGGATGATTACTGTAGGTATTATGTAGACACTCTTTATCACATTAAGGAAGTTCCATTCTAATATTTATTTGCTAAGAACTTTTATCACAAGTGAATGTTGACTTGCATCAAATAATTTTTTTCAGAATTGACATGAACTTTTCCCCCTATTAATCCGTTAAAATGGTTAATTATATTGATTATTTCTAATGTTAGGAACTTTTTATTCTGTAATAAACCCATCCTGGACATGAATTGATAATGTCTCCTGCAGCATTATTTTAAAATATGCTAAAGATTTAGAGGGCTTAAATCTAAGATCATACATGAGAATGGCCTATCATTCTTACTTTCTTTATTGTCTTTCCCAGGTTTTGGTATCAAAGCTAAACTAGCCTCAGCAAGTAAGATTTAAAATTTTTTTCTAGGAGAATGTGTGTTATTTTTTAAAATTTCCTGTTTTGAATGTGTGCTAACCATGCTAAAGAAGCTGTCTGACTTTGAATCCTCGCTGGTGTCTTCATCAAGGAAAGATTTGTGATGACTAATTTGATTTATTTAGTGCATATAAAATTGTTGAGTCATTTGCTTTCTTCTTGAGTCTCTTTTTACTCTATTCTCTAGGAATTGTCCACTTAGAATTTTAAATCTATTAGCACAGTATCTTTCATAATATCCTCTTTAAGTATTTTTGATGTCTGCAGAATCTGAAGTGAGGCCTACTCTTTATTCCTTCTATTGGTTGTTGGCCTCCTCCTTTTTCTTTAACAGACTTGAGCGAATTGCATAAATTTTATGAGTTTGAAATAACCAACATTTGACATTGTTGATTTTTTTATAGCCTGTGTGATTTCTATTTTATTAATTTCTGTTTTTTATTATTTTCTACCTTCTACATTGAGTTTGTTTTGCTGATCTTTTTCTGACATCATGAAGCAGAGGTTATGTCATTAATTTTCAGCATTTCTTTTCTCGTATGTGTATTTAGGATTGTACATTTCCTTCTAACAACTGCTTTAAGTGAATCATATTTGATATGTAGTATCTTCAATATTTTCAGGCTAATATATTTTCTAATTTTCTTGATTATTTCTTTGACTCAATATATTAGTTTCCTAGGGCTGCTGTAATAAATTACCACAAACTGGGGAGCTTAAAACAACAGAAATTTAGTTTCTCACAGTTCTGGAGTCTAGAAGTTGTATCAAGGTGTTGGCAGGGTCATGCTCCCTCCAGAGCCTCTAGGGAAAAGCCTTCCTTGCCTCTTCCAGTTTCTGTTAATCCCAGGAGTTCCTTGGCTTGTGGCAATACAACTCCAATCTCTGTCTCCATCTTCTTGTGGCCGTCTTCCCTCTGTGTTCAGATTTCCTCTTTACACCTTTGGATTGGGGCCCATGCTAATCCAGCACATATGCAAAGACCTTATTTCCACATAAGGTCACATTCTGAGGTTCTGGGTGGGAGGAATTTTGGGGGCATTATTTAACCCCATACACTCAGCTGTACCTTTTTTTCTTTTTTCTTACCTCAGGTTTTTAATATTGAAAATATTCAAACCTAGGGGGAAATTAGAAGAAGAAGAATTGCTTTTCAGTTTAAACCATTATCTAGATTCACCAATTGTTAACATTTTGCCACATTGGCTATATTTATTTGTATAGCTAAACCTTTAATAAATTTTTTTGCTGAACCATGTGATGGTAAGTCACGGGTATCATGACACCTCATACCTGGATACTTCATCATACATCCTGTAAGAATAGGATGTTATCCCTCATAACCAGTGTTATTCTCATACCCAGGAAAATCATTATATCAGGAGTATCATCGAAAGTACAGTGCATATTTAAATTTCCCCATTTCTTTTATTTTGATTTTTTTGTTTTGTTTTGCGTTTGTGTATTTGTTTCAATTCAGGATTCAATTAGAGTTCATAAATTGATTTATTGTTGGGTTTCTTTAGTCCCTTTTTATCTAAAAGACTTCCTTGCCTCTAATATTATTATTATTACTTTGGCCTTTTTTTTTTTTTTTTAAGAGTTCAAGTCCAGGCTAGTTTTCCAGCTTGACAAACATTTTGAATTTGTGTGATTAAAAATTTTTTCTCATGATTTGGTTCCAAAAACTACACAAGGGATACGTAATTATAGTAGCATCATGTGGAGAAGCACATAATATCATATCTTTGTATGGATTATAGTAATTTTGGTCAACCAAATATAGTTTTAAATTTCCAAATGATTTTTTTTTTTTTTTTTAAAGATTTTATTTATTTATTCATATATCCCCCCCTTGCTGCTCGTGCTCGCTGGGTCAGCCAACCACGCCGTGCGGGCAGGCCTGCCCTCACCAGGAGGCCCTGGGAACCGAACCCGGGGCCTCCCATATGGCAAACGGGAGCCCTACTGATTGAGCCACAGCCGCTTCCCTCCAAATGATTTTTAGCATGATTTTATTATAGTCAGAGAACATACTAGGTGATTTCTCTCCTTTGAAATATGTTGAGACTCACTTTATTTTATAGCCCAGTATATGGTCAATTTTTAGAAATGTTCTGTGTGATTGAAAAAGGAATGTGTATTTGCAGTGTTTTGTCTACGTAAATAACATCAAGTTTGTTTTGTGTTTTATATATCTCTGTGTCTATTTAATATTTTAAAAATCTACTTCTGTAAATTACTGTAGGAAGTATGTTAAAATCTCCCATTCAGTTCGTGCATCTGTTTTCTTTTTAGTCCTTATGTTGGTTTTTGGCCACTTCTCTTTTTTGAGTGAAATATTTAATATCCCTTCATTAACATGGTAGTAATATAAATGCATTTTAGAAAATTAGTAAGGACAAGTATGAATTAAAAAAATAACCCTTACACTCGCACTCTTCAATAATTCCTATTTTACCATTGTCTTTCAATAATTTTGTACACACTCACAATTTTTTCTTTTGAACAAAGTGAGATCATATTGAAATTGCTGTTTTATAATAATTTTTTCAGTCCATGTGAATTTTTCCATTTCTGTAAATTCTCATCTCATATAATCCCTAAACTATATTCAGTTTCCCCAGTTGACCCAAATCAGTGTATTTAAATACAGGATCATGCACACCATCTGTTTTTTTTTTTTTTTAATGAACTTTATTGAGGTATAATTTACAAACAATAACCTCGTCCCCTTAAAGTGTGCAATTCCTTGAGGTTGACAGGATATATTTACCCATGAAGCCACTGCCATAATGAAAATACAGAACATTTCCATCCCCTGTAACAGTTTAATTGTGCTGCTTTTCAGTCCATCTTTCCCTCTGTTGCTGGTCTCTGTAAACACGAATCTGCCTTTTGAGTCATTGTGAATTTTCTAGAGTTTTATATATAAATGGAATTGTATAGCATATAGTCTGTTGTGTCTAGCTTCTTTCACTCACATGTCTGTGAGACTCATTCATTTCTTTTTTCATGTGCTTATTGATCGTTTGTTTTCTTTTGTGAAGTGTCTGTTCAAATCCTTTGCCCATTTCTTATCAGATTGTGTGTCTTATTGAGTTGTAAGAGTCCTTTATATTTTCTGAATACACGTCCTTTGTCAGATAGATGTATTTTCTCCCAATCTCTAGTTAGTGTTTTCATGTTCTTAACAGTGACTTTCAAAGAGCAAAAGTTCTTAATTTTGATGAGGTCCAAATTTATCAACTTTTTCTTTTATGGTTTATGTTTTTTTTGTCCTAAGAAATCTTTGGTTACTCTATAATTGCAAAAACGTTTTTCCCTTTGTTTCCCTGTAGAAGCTGTAGAGTTTTAGCTTTTACATCTAGGTCTCTGATGCATTTTGGGTTAGCTTTTATATATATATATTAATTAAGGGTCAAGGTTCATTTTTCAGATGTTCTAGCACATTTATTGGAAAAATTTTCCTTTCCCCATTTATGCCACTTTTGTTGAAAACCAGTTGCCCAGAAGTGAGTCTGATATTTGGACCCAATTCCATTGCATCAATCTATATGACTTTCCTTTTGCTAATATCACACTGTCTAATATAATTTATAGTAAGTCTTAAAATCAAGTAGTATAAGTCCTCCAACTTGGTAGTGCTTTTCAAAATTGTTTTAGCTATTATAGTTCTTTTGCATTTCCTTATAAATTGTAGAGTCAGTTTGTGTATTTCTATAAAATATTCTGTTGGGATTTTGATTGAAATTGTGTAACATCTATATGTCACTTTGGGGAGAACTGG
>JAKSZT010054134.1:9431058-9450318 GCA_026826555.1 Tolypeutes matacus
TTGATTGAAATTGTGTAACATCTATATGTCACTTTGGGGAGAACTGGCATCTATGTGTAGAGGATTCCCGTCTATGAACTTTGTATGTCTTTCCATTTATTTAGGTCTTTGATATCTTTTATTGGCATTTCATAGTTTTCAGTATACATGCCTGGCCATATTTTCTTAAATTTATTTCATGTTATTATAAATGGTATTCACTGGTTTCCAATTATATATTGCTAGTATATATAAGATATGAGTAATTTTTGTGTGTTGACCTTGTATTATGTGACTTTGCCAAACTCACTTGTTTTAGAAGTTTTTATTTATTCTTTAGGACTTTCTTCATATAGTATATGCTTTCTGCAGATAAAGACATGTTTACTTCTTCCTTTGTAATCAGAGACTTTTTTTTTTTCTCGCTTTATTGCACCAAATAGGCCTTCTAGCACAATATAGAGTAAGGGAGTGGACCTCTTTGCCTTGTTCCCAGTCGTAGGAGGAAAGTGTAATTCACTTTTATGTATGATGTTAACTCTAGGATTTTTAGATACCCTTTATTAAGTTGAGGAAGTTCTCTTCTATTCTTTGTTTCCTGAGAGTATTTGTCATGTACAGATATATTGAATTTTGTCAGTTTTTTCCTGCATCTATTTAAGATGATCATGTGAGTTTTCTTCTTTAGACCATTAATATATAGTGGGTTACAATGATTGATTTTCGAATTTTAAACAAGTGTTGTAAATCTGGGATAAACTCCACTTGGTTGTGGTGTATTCTTTTTATATATCCTTGATATAATTTCTGATATTTTGTGGAGGGTGTTGGCATCTTTGTTTATGAGAGGTGGTCTGTAGGGTTGTTTTGTGTGTGTGTGTGTGTGTGTGTTTTATACTGCTTTTGTCAGATTTTGGCATCAGGGTAATGATGGCTTTATAAAATAAGTTGGGAAGTATTATCTCCTCTTCTATTTTTTGAAAGATAATGGTTATTTCTTCTTTAAGTGTTTGGTATAATTCACCAGCGAAACAATCTGGACCTGGAAATTTCTTTTTTTGGAAGGTGTTTAATTATGAATTCAATTTCAATAGTTATAGGACTATTCAAGTTATCTCTTTCATCTTGGGTGAGTTTTGGTAGTTTTGTGGTTTTCAAGGAATTGGTTCATTTAATTGAAGTTGTCAAATTTATATGCACAGAGATGTTGTACTATACCTTTATTATTCTTTTAATGTCTCTGGGGTCTGTAATGACAGTCCCTCTTTGAGTCCTGATAGTGGAAATCTGTATTTTCTCTTCTTTTTCCCCTTTGTCTCAGTCTTGCTAGAGGTTTATCAATTTTATTTGTCTTCGTAAAGAACTGGCTTATTTAATTGTTTTTCTCTATTTTTCTGTTTTAAATTCCATTGATTTCCACTCATCTCTATTTCCTTCCTTTTGCTTGCTTTGAATTTAGTTTGCCTTTTTTTCCTAGTTTCTTAAGATAGTTGCTTAGGTTATTGATTTGAGACCTTTTTCTTTTCTAATACAAGCATTTGATGCTATTAATGTACTTTTAACACTTCTTTGGCTATATCCCACAAATTTTGATATGATGTATTTTGGTTTTGTTCAGTTCAAAATATTTTCTGATTTTCCTTGGGACTTGCTCTTTAACTGAAAGATTATTTAGAATTTGTGTCATTTAATTTCCAAATGTTTGGAGATTTTCCTTTCATCGTTCTTTTGTTGATTTGTGATTTAATTCGATTATGGTCTGAAAATATACTTTGTATGATTTCAGTTCTTTTAAATTTAAGATTTGTTTTATGATCAAGATATGATCTTTCTTGGTGAACATTCCATGAGCATGTGAAAAAATGTGTATCTGTTGTTGTTGGATAGTGTTCTATAAATGATAATTATATCCCCCTGGCAGATATTGTTGTTCAATGCCTTTATATCCTTGTTTATTTTCTCTCTACTAGTTCTGTTTTTACTAAGAGAGAAGAGTTTAAGTGCCCCAAACATAATTATGGATTTTTGTATTTCTTCTTTCAGTGATAAAAGTTTTTCCTTCATGTATATGGAAGTTCTGTTGTTAGGTGCATATATATTAAGGATTGTTATAACTTTTTGGTAAATTGATTCTTTTAGCAATATATAATGTCCCTCTTTATCCCTGGTAATTTTGTTTTCTCTGAACTCTTTCATCTGACCTTAATATAATCACTCCAGCTTTGCTTTGATTAGTATTTGCATGTTATATCTTTTCCCATCTTTTCAATTTTGACCTCCAGTTTTAGTTTGCTAAGCTGCTCAAAGCAGATACTGTGAAATGCGTTGGCTTTAACAATGGGAATTTATTAGCTTATAAGCTTACAGTTTTGAGGCTGAGAAAAATGTCCAAATCAAGGCATCATCAGGTGATACTTTCTTCCCAAAGAGCAGCTGCTGGTGATCTGGGCCTCCTCTGGCACATGGCAAGGCACATGGCAGTGTCTCCTGGTCTTTCCCTTCTCTTCTGGGTTTTGTTGCTTTCAGCTTCTTGCTTTCTTGCTCTCTGTATTCATCCTGTTTATAAAGGACTCCAATAAGAAGATTAAGACCCACCCTGGAACATGTCTTAACTGAAGTAACCTGATCAAAAGGTCCTACTTACAATAGGTTTACATCCACAGGAATGCATTAGCTTTAAGAACATGATTTTCTGAGGTACATACAGTTCCAAACCACCACACCTCCCAATATCATTATATTTGAATTGAGTTTCTTTTAGAGAGCATATAGGTGGGTCATGTTATTATTATTATTTTAATGTACTCTGACAATCTCTTTATTTTAATTGGTATGTTTTTAGATCATTTACAATTAATGTAATTACTGCTATTTTGATTTAAGCCTGCCATTTTACTTGTTTTGTTTGTTCTGTCTGGTTTTTGTTATTTTGTATCCCCCTTTTCCTTCCTTCTTTTGGGTATTTGAATGGCTTTTAGTATTCCATTTTAATTTATCTATTATAATCCAGGAATGTAGAAATCTTATGACTATATGGTTTCCTCTGTGTTATAGTTGTCTAACATGTATGCATTACATCTACATACATCAAAAACCCCATCAGACTATGTTATAGTTTGGGCTTTCAACTGTCAAACATGTTCTAAAGAACTCAAGAGGAAAAGAATGGACTATCCTGTTAGTTACCCAGATACGTACAATTTCTGTTGCTCTTCCTTCATTCTTGAGATCATCCAGCAATATTTTTATTTTAGTTATTGCAGTTTTTAGTTCTAATATTTACTTGATTCTTCTTTATATCCTCTATCTTTGCTGAGAATTTCTATATTTCCATGTTTCAGTGGTGTTTGTGATTGCTTGTTAGGGCATTTGCATAATTAGTGCTTTAAGCTGTCAGATAATTCCAACATTTGTGTCATCTCAGTGTTTGCATCTGCTGATTTTCTTTTCCCATGTGAATTGAGATTTTCCTGGTTCTTTATATATACCAATACTTTTTTTTTTTTTAAAGATTTATTTATTTATTTTATCCATTTTAACCAACACCCCCTTCCCCATTTGCTGTTTTGTGTCCATTCGCCGAGCAATTCTCTGTGTCTGTTTCCTGCCATCTCTTCTCATCCTCCAGTCTTCACCAGGATTCGATCCTGGAGACTTCCGATGCAGGAGACAGTTATCCTGCCGCCTGCGCCACCCCGGCTCCTGCCTTCTGCAGCTTTCGGAGCATCTCGTCTTGTCTCTTCCCTGTTACGTCATCATCCTGCTGCATGGCTCCCGGGGCCTGGTGGCTCACCCAGCACACAGAGCCTGGCAGCCCATACGCCTTCTATATATATATTTTTTAATTTTACCAGGAGGTCCCGGGGATCGAAACCAGGTCCCTCCATATGGCAGACGGACGCCCGACCATTTGAGCCACATCCGCCCCCCTATACCAATACTTTTGAGTTATGTGCTAGACATTTTGAATATTATAGGTCTCTGGATATTGTTTAGTCCTTTAGAAAATATTGATATATTGGAGTAGCCAGTTGATCTGGTTAGATTTAAGCTTTAAGTTTCAACATGCCTTCTGTGGTTTGTTTTCCCATTTTTACATATACATGACTGAGATGGCTCTGATGTGTATTATTCCCATTTGAAACAGAAATGACATGGGAAAGGTTATGTTTATTATCTATGGTGGTTTGGGTTAAGTTTTGGAATTAAAATATTCTTATAATATACAGCTGTCTTTCCCAGTGACTTGTCTTTATAATATTTACCTTTATTCTTGCCTAATTTCCAGAGGAAAGTTCAGTTTACAAATTCTGGGCCCCTAGCCCCAGTTTTCTGGAGTTTTTATTGGGATTTGCAGGCTCCCGTTCATTGGCTAGTGAGTTGGCGGGTGGAATTTTCCATTACCTTAGGCAACTAAGCAAGTGTGGATACAGAAGCAGAATTGCAGGTTATGAAATCAAGCAGGCAGGGTTACAGAGCATGAAGTGCAGGTTTCAGTTCTAAGGCAGGAGATTCTTGTCAGAAAAGGGAGAGGGGGAGGGCTGCAGTGACTTTTCCTTATCAGTAGAGAGGCATATAAAGAAGCAGGAAAAGGGCACAAAGTAACTTGATATGTCCTGTTATCCATGGCAAGGTTTTTGGATTTTATTCTAAGAGAAAGAGAAACCGTTGAAACTGCTTTAAGTACAGATCCTCAAACTTTGATCTGCATTAGAATCATCTGATAGAGATATTAAAAATAGAGCTTAGGAGTTATCCCTATAAATTCTGATTCTGTGCATCTGAGTTGCTTGAATATCAATATTTTCAATAAGCTTACTAAATGATTTTGATTCACACCTAAATTTCATGAAGCTAACCTGTTCTGCTCTTACGAACATCACCATCTCACATAAACTTTCTTCATTGTTTGAGCTCTTCTTGTTCTTTTTCAGATTCTCTGGAAGTATTTTAGAGTTAAGCTATTCATTTAATTGATTTTGTACGTGTGTGTGTTATAGGAAAATAAAATGTTTGCCTTCATTTCTTTTAGATTTGGGATAAAATTATGGAGCTGAGAAGTTATCTTCAGAAAAGGATATTTGTGAAGTAAATTTATCCAAAAGGAGTATAAAACAAATAAGTAAAACAGTTGGCCTTAAGACCTCCATTTTTAAAAAAGATTCAAAATATAGAAGCAGATTCGAGGGACAACAGGGACATCAAGAAAGATTTATCAGTCAAGCGATAATCAGCTTTGGAACATGCCTACTTACACTCATCACACTTCTCTTGTTCACAATACAGGTAAACCATATAGATGCAAGGAATGCGGGAAGTATCTTAGTCGTGGCTCCAACCTTACTCAGCATCAGAGTCTTCACACTGGAGAGAAGCCCTCTGAATGCAAGGAATGTGGAAGAGCTTTTGGTTCTTCCACCCAGCTTAACCACCACAAGAACACTGATACGCGTGAGGAAACTTTTGAATGCGGAGAATGCGGAAAGTCCTCTGATCGTAGCTCCAGCCTTGTTCGGCCTCAGAGCATCTATACTGGGGTGAAACCGTATGAATGTGATGAGTGTGGAAAAGGCTTTAATCGGGGTTCAGACCTTATTGAGCATCAGAAAACTCATTCTACTGAAAAACCTTTTGTATATAAGGAGTGTGGGAAGGCCTTTAATTATCATTATCAACTTATTGTTGGCGGTCAGGAACTGGGTCCGTGAAAATGGTGCCGCGGATGAGAAAGAAAAAATAAGACAAAGAGAAGAAAAACTGGGATCAGGGGACCCTCCGTCTGATATGGAGAGAAGAGCCCCGCCACCTCCTAAGGTGCGGTTTTTATTTTGGCTTTAGAACAAAGAAAATATGTATGTACATATACAAAGGCAATAGATACTTGACAGTTACATTTTACTAAAATGAGCAAGTCTTAAAGGTTAATGGCTCAGTTCCTCTTTTCCTTCCAAAAATTCACAGACATTGTAAATCTTACAAGCTCTCGATGTTTCCCCACCCAGCTCCTATTAGCATGAGACCGGAGGGCTTGTTTCCTACATTCCAAGGTGACCTTTTTTGTCAGTTGTCATGGCCTTTAATTGAAACTCCATCAGCTTATTGAACATCGCAGAATTCATACTGGTGAGAAACCCTTTAAAAGTAAGGAACGCAGGAAGACCTTTAGTCTTCTGACACAACTTACTCAACATCAGAACGTTCATACTAGTGAGAAACCATTTGAATGTTAGGAGTGCGGGAAGTCCTTTAATCGTGGTTCAAACCTTGTTCAACATCAAAGAATTCATACTGGTGAGAAACCCTATGAATGTAACAAATGTGGGAAGGCTTTTGGACTTCATCTACAACTTTCTCGACATCAGAAAACTCACACTGGTGAGAAACCCTTTGGATGTAAGGAATGTGGGACAGCTTTCAAACATCACTACCAACTTGTTGAACATCAGTGAATTCATACTGGTGTGAAACCCTATGAATGTAAGGAATGTGGGAAATTCTTTTGTCATGGTTCAAATCTTATTCAACATCGGAGTATTCATACTGGTAAGAAACCTTTCGAATGTGAGGAATGTGGAAAAGCCTATAGACTTCACATTCAGCTTACTCAGCATCAGAGTATTCATACTGGTGAGAAACCCTTTGAATGTAAGGAATGCGGGAAAGGCCTTTAATCGTAGCTCCAACCTTACTCAACATCAGAGTATTCATGCTGGTATGAAACCATATGCATGTAAGGAGTGTGGGAAAGGCTTTAATCATGGCTCAAACCTTATTCAGCATCAGAAAACTCATTGGAGTGAGAAACTCTTTAAATGTAAGGAATGTGGGAAGGCTTTTAGATATCATCACAAAAGGCATACTGGTGAGAAACCCTTTAAATGTAAGGAATGCAGGAAGACCTTTAGTCTTCTGACACAGCTTACTCGACATAAGAATATTCATACTAGTGAGAAACCATTTGAATGTAAGGAGTGCGGGAAGCCCTTTAATCGTGGCTCAAGCCTTGTTCAACATCAGAGTATTCATACTGGTGAGAAACCCTATGAAGGCAATGAATGCGGGAAGGCTTTTAGGCTTCAACTACAACTTTCTCAACATCAGAAAGTTCATACTGGTGAGAAACCCTTTGAATGTAAGGAATGTGGGAAGTGCTTTACTCATGGCAGAGACCTTAGAGTGCACCAGAAAATTCATACTGGTGAGAAACTATATCAGTGTAAGGAATGTGGGAAGGCCTGTAGTCGTAGCTCAAACCTTGTTCAACATGTGAAAATTCATACTGACGAGAAACCCTATGAATGTAAGGAATGTAGGAAAACTTTTTTTTTTTTTTTTTAAAGATTTTATTTATTTATTCATTTATCCCCCCCCTTGCTGCTTGTGCTCGCTGGGTCAGCTAACCACGCCGTGCGGGCGGGCTTGCCTTCACCAGGAGGCTCCGGGAACCGAACCCGGGGCCTCCCATATGGTAAACGGGAGCCCTACTGATTGAGCCACAGCCGCTTCCCCATAGGAAAACTTTTAGACTTAGTTCAGTCTTTACTGCACATCAGAGAATTCATACTGGTATGAAGCCCTATGAATGTAAAGAATGTGGAAAGACGTTTAGTTGTAGCTTAAACCTTGTTCAACTTGAGAGCATTCATACTGGTGAGAAACCCTATGAATGTAAGGAATGTGGGAATGCTTTTAGACTTAGTTCAGTCTTTATTGCCCATCAAAGAATTCATATTGGTTTGAAACCCTGTGAATGTAAAGAATGTGGGAAAGCCTTTGCCGTGAACGGTCAACTTACTCGACATGAAAAAATTCATAATCGTCAGAAGTCACATGAGTATAAGGAGTGTGAGCAAGCCTTCACTGTGTATGAACAGGTTACTCAACATGAGAGAATTCATACTGGTGTATGAAATCCTATGAATATAAAAGGAGGAGGGAAGGCCTTTTATCATGGCCCATATTTGTTCAACATCAGAGTTTTCTTACTGGTAAGAAGCCCTTTTGAATATAAGGAATGTGGGAAGGTTTATTGACATAGTAAACATTTTAAAGTTAAGAGAAGACATTCTGGTGAGAGAGTCTTGGAAGGTAGGAATAGAGGGTAGACTTAATGGTCACAATATACTCACCATAAGAGCTATTTTACTAGTTATGTTAATTTCATAAATTCAGGAAATCCTTCAGACACCACTCAATCCTGTTAAACTTCAGCAAATTAAAACTAAAAAAGCTGTTATTGGAACAAGTATGAGAAAAATTTTACCCGAACCACATACTTTATTATCATAGTCATTATGTTACCTTCCTGCCTGTTGGACAGTAAGCTAGACACTTACCCTCTTTGTGCATCATTTATAAAATGGCAATAATATAGTACCTAATAGTGCAATTCTGGGAATAAAAGTCTTATATTTAAAATCCTTGAAAGTATTTGGCACATGCCCATGCTCCTAAAGAATATCTTTTATATTGTTTTTACTTTTGTTAGCATTACTGTTTTTGATGTGAGAGGAAAATCTTATTGCAAACCATTTAGAAAAGTCTTCCTTACCCATTTATCCATTGTTAACTTTTGAATAGCTCGTTCTAGATAAAAATTTAGTGGAAGGTAGAGAACATGAGAGGGTTTTCATTAAGAGCTCATTCATTAAGTTACATTTAAAATATAGTGCTAGAAAGAAACCCTATGGATATAATGAGTGTGAAGATGTTGAAAATACTGCTATTGAAGAATCAGAGAGTTCTTGAAATGATTTGTCCACAAACTTTTCAAAAGGCAGAAAACCTATAATTTAAGTTGAATAAATAATAAAATAAATATCATAAATCCCCACCTAGATTCGAAATTAACAGTTTGTCATGTTTGTTTTTGTTTTATTTCTCTATATTATTTTTGAGCCATTGAGAATAAGTTTTAGACATGACAGTTTACCTCTAATTACATTAGCATACATCTCCCAAACATAAAGAAAATCTCCTGATATAGCCATAGTACCGAAATTAAGAAAATTACCCATAATTCCATAATAGCCTATCCACATTCAGAGCTCTTCATTGGCCCCCCAAATTGTTTTTATAGCTGCTTATGTTCTAAACAGAATCCATTCTAGATTCTACCTTGCCTTTGGTTGTTACCGCTCTCTCTGTCTAGTCTCTTTTTAGTCTAGGATAGTGTTTGTCAATATTTGGTGGATATTAGAATCACCTGTGCAACTTGATAAAAATACAAGGGCTCTGGCCTTATCCTACTTCAGTGAGCCTGGGCTTCTGTGTTCTTTATTAGTTCTCCAGGTGATTCTGATACCCACCAAAGTTAGAGAACCACTCTTCTAAAATTTTTCTCCTTATTGTTTCTGACAAGTCAGGAAAGTTGTCTGCCATGTGTTTAGATTTTGTTATTTCTTTATAGTGTCACTTAGACTTACTCTATCCTTTGTATTTTCCATACAAGAGAAGTTAGGTCTATAGCTGGGGTTCTTAACCAGGGGTCCATGGACCCCCAAGGGGTGGAAAGATTTCAGGAGATCCATGAACTTGAATTGAAACTTTAGAAAAAACCACATTATTCTTGTGGGGACATGTTGGTGTGGGTGTGATATATTTATTAAGTATAGTGTGGACTTAGTAAGGGGTCTGTGGTTTTCTCCTGACTGGCAAAGGGGTCTGTGGAACAAAAAAGGTTAAGAACCTCTGATCTAGAGGCTCCATTAGATTGGGGAAATGCACTTCATAGGTCATGTTTGTATGTTGCATTGCAACACATCAGAAAACACCTAAGGACAGGTTGTTACACTATTAATGAAATAACTTTTATCATTTGGGTAAGATAGTGACTGTTAAATCTCTACTGTAAAGATATAGTTTGCACTTGGTAAGTAATCTCTATGGATATATTTTGTCATCTTTTTGGAAACGTATAATCAGGTGTATTTAAGTCCTGGCTTAAAAAGAAAATAAAAATGGAAACAGACTTAAATGAATGAATTATAGTGTCAATATAATTGAACTTTTGGAATATGGCTGAAGCTGTAAGTACAAAATTTGTACCCTTCAGTGGATGCAGGAAACCAAGATTGTATACCAGACTCTTATTTTCTTGTTCATCAGTCTATCCCCAGCACCTATACTGTGCCTGGCACATAGTGGGCATTTGATAAAACTTTTGAAAAAAAAATTAAGCCATCAACTCAGGAAGTTATAAAACAAACAGAAAAAGCCCTAAGCCCCAATGTAAGGAAATGCTTAACAGAGCAAAAAAGGAAAATTAATAGGAAACAGACTTCACCATTTAAAAAATATATATTTTGGTAAATCTGGTTAAGAAAAAAGAGCAAACAGATGACACCATTATGGCATCATGAATAAGAAAGGGAAACCAGGGGATTTTTAAAAAATTATAAGTTATATAAATTTATTCCAGTATATTTAAAATTTTTTAGAGTGATAATTTATTCTGATGGATTTCTTCCAATTCTAACAGATAAGGTATATAATCTTTCAATACATTTCTTAACTCCATTTCTTAATATTTCATTTAGAATTTTTACATCCGTTGTCTTAAGTAACATCATATTATAATTTCCTAAGTATTTTTCAGGTTTTGATATTGCAGTTGTTCTTTAAAGATTCTATAAAACTTGGCTTCAAATTTCATGGGCCAATTTTGTTTTTTACCAGTTACATCTGTTCTTGGTGCATTTGTTCCTTTTGACTTTCTTATCTTTTTGGAGTCAACAGATTCCCTGAGCATCCAACCAGCGAATTCCTTTAAGGATCCTTGCACATCCTAGTGTCTCAGCAAGGACTGACATAAAATGAAGATTGCTAATGGGGCCACCTCAATGAAAAATTGTCCATCATCATGTAATCTGGGTACTACTACATTGGGAAGTTAGAGCCCCTTTGAAAACTTAATAAAGCACATAAAAATGTTAAAAAAATTACAAGCTAAATACATAAAATTCTCCAAATTACCTAATAATTTTTAAAGTAGAGAAGGCATCCATCGAATATTTCCTTGTTTTATCCATGTACAAAGATATTGTTAACTCAATTTCAATCCCTTCTTTTCTTTATTTTTATGTGCATTCATTTTCCTTATTTTTATCCCTTCACACTGTTGCCTTCATAGGGTTTTGGTAAATGATCAGTTTTAGTCCTTACTCTGGTATTAATATTTTTACCTTGTCCAAAGAGATATAATCAAAGACAAAAGAAGACTGCAGGACCTCAAACCAGATTTTGACTTCATTGGGTCATTGGTTATTAAGCTTGAAACATTTTAAATAACAAAGGTTTATAGGTTAAATTGTGGGCCAGTTAAATATGGTCCTTTGTATACATTTAGTTATATAATTCCTTGTTAATTACATATATTAAGCTGTACTTGGTCAGCAATATTTAACCCATTGTTTATTGTTATGGTATATTTAACTCCTCTGTTACCTTTACTAAATACTTATGTATTGTTTAGTATCTTATTAGAATAACTAGTTCTTTTAAAAACAATTTTATAGTCTTTCTCGTTAGAACATTTGGGTATTTTATCATTTTGAAATATTGTTGAATACTCCATCTATTTGATTTTCATTTTATGACTCCACCTCTAAGTGCCAACCTTAAGTTGGATCCCATTTTACCTGGTTAATATGAGTGACCATCGGTATGGATAAATTTTTTCCATTTCTGGTGTATTAACTATTTCTTCCAGGACTGTCTGGCTCACTCAAAAGTCCCTATATTTTTCCCTTTCTGATTGCACAAATGAATACAAGTAGATAACTATGCTATCTAAACAAAACTGAAGGGAAAAATGCACATAAATGGTTCTCCCTTACTTATTGGCATCAAAAGTGCATTAAACATATTATATCTATCCTTAATTATTTTAGAATCTTCTTTTGTAAATTTTGTATTTACATTTTTTTCGGAGGTCCTGGGGATTGAAGCCAGAACCCTGTATGTGGGAAGCAGATGCTCAACCACTGAGCTACATCTGCTCCCCTACATTTATCTTTTTAGTAACATTATGAGTATGACTTTTAATAGACTCTCCTTGTTCCTATTAACTATTATATATTTGTCATGATTAACTGATGCTCAAATTGACATAACATGGCCAGTAGGATTCCATTTACATTTGTTCCCTGCACTGTTCCTGTTCTTGAAAGGATTATTGTTTTCACCCCTCAAGAAGATGTGTCAGACTGATCCTGTTTCTTGGTTCACTTTTTCTCCTTGTCCTGGGTATGGATTAAGTACCTTCTTAGGGAGTCCTGGTTGCTGTTAGAGGAGAAGAGCAACAGAGACCAAAAAATCTGGCTGTTAGGTATGTTCATGACAGTTGCAGGTAAGGAAAAGCTCCCATTAGGATTATTTTAATAGTGTCAGAGTTGGAAAATGTCATTTCGGGATCCTAAGCTCACACTGATTTTTTTCGCTTGTTTTATTTATGGAATTTACTATTTGAATTTGGCATTTTATTGAATTCTAAGTCTTTGTGTTATGTTGACAGCTTGGAAGTCCTCTCCGTGTTAGAATATCTGGCTGAAGTGGTAAAATAAGCTGCTTGGCCCATTTTAGGAGATAATGGTCTGATTCAAGTTATGGTGTTTCAGAGCAGTGTCATAAAGAGACTTGTGTTTTAGAAAATTTAATCTGGTTGCTAATATATTGAATGTTGTATAGACTCCTCAGAAGAGATGAAAAAAACTGGAGGCAAGATTTCTGCCATCATTTTACAGACTATTGTGATAATCCAGTTTGAGGTATGAGGAGCAAGGGAAAGATTATTCTAGGATGATTCCCAAACACTCACAAAGTCAACTCATGTGTCCTAATTTCCAGGACCTTATTCCATTTCAATGAGTCTTCTGCACCAGTCATGATCTCCAAGGTTCCACTGTCATCACTTATAATGGATCAAAGTAAAATTACCTCCTTGGATTCCCCAGTAGGTTAGAGTCTGCTTTTTATCCATAGATCCATTCTACCCTGCTTCCATAGCTTTATTACCATAAAATTTTATTAACATTTGCCTATGACTGACCAGAACAAAGACTGTGTTTATTTCTCCTAGATGTAGCCATATGATATAACTTATGACCAGTGGGATGAAAATGAGTATTTTGGCAATTTCTGGAACCCACTCTTAAAACACAACTGGTTTAATCTATTAACATTCAGAGAATCTGGGTGAAGGGTATCCAGATACTCTTTTATTATACTTGCAAATTTTCAGTAACTGAAATTTTCTTAAACATTTAAAAAAGACATTTGTTGTGAGAGTCAACTTTTACCCATGAGAAGGTGCATGTCAGATTTAGCAGACTTCAAGATATCCATTACAAATATATTCAAAGAACTAAAGGAAACTATGCATAAGAGGTAAAGGAAGCTATAAAGACAATATCAAACAGCATTAGTAAAGAGAGAAAGACCCAAGTGGATATCCTGGAATCAAAAACTACAATAAAATGAAAAATTCATCAGAGGGGCACAGTAAGATTTTTGAAAGGGCAGGAAAATCACAAAACTTGAAGATAGAGCAATAGAGTCTATACAATCTAAAGCAGAGAGAGAAAATAGAATGAAATGAACAGAGCCTTTGAGAAATGTGGGACACCTTTAGGTGTACCAACATATGCATAATAGGAGTACTAGAAGGAGAGGAAACAAAAGAAGCAAAGAAATATTCAAAGAAATGATGGCTAAAACTGCAAATTTCTTGAAAAAAAATCTACACATTCAAGAAGCTCAACAAACTTGGAGTAGGATGAATGCAGAGATCCATACCCAGGCACCTCATAATAAAAGTGCTGGAAGACAAAGAAAATCTCTTTAAGGCAGCAAGAGAAAAATGTCTTGTCATGTACAAAGGAACCCCAATAAGGTTAATGGCAGACTTCTCATGAGAAACAGTGGAGTCCAGAGGCAACAGGATGACATATTCAAAGTGCTGAAAGAAGAAAGCTGTCAACCAAGAATCTTATATTGGGCAAAACTATCTTTTAAAAATGAAGGTGATACAAAGACATTCCCAGATAACAAAATTGAATGTGTTCCTAGCATACCCACTAAACAAGAAATACCAAGAAATATCAGACTGAAAGCAAATAATCCCAGATGGGAATTTAAACCATATGGAAAAACAAACAGCAGTGGTAAAGCTAATTAGGTAAACATAAAAGATAATATAAATGCATATATCTTTTCAACTGATTTAAAAAGCAATTATATAGATAATATTATATGATTGTTTTGATGGGTCTCTAATGTATAGAGATGCAACATATTTGACAACAGTATATAGATGGTGAATGAGTGCAGAGTTGTATTAGAGTAAGGAAATGGCACCAAATAGCAACTGAAATTCACAGGAACAAATGAAGAGAACCAGAAATGGTAAATAAGGTAAATATAATAAACTGTAAATATATACTTGCTCTTCTATTTTCTCTTCCTTTCATAGGCATAAAATTATATAAAGTAATTATTTAACAATGCATTGTTGGGTTAGTAACATATAGATGTAATACGTATATTAGCACAAAAGGGGGAGAAGGGAATAGAGCTTTCTATATCTCAGTAGAATTTAGTATTAATATGAAGTTGATTCTGATAAGATGTATATGGTAAGCCTAATGAAATCACTAAGAAAATAGAAAAAATATATAGTGAAAAAAATCTAAATGAATTAAAATTTTATACTAGGAAATATTTACTCCAAGAGAAAGCAGTAAAGAGGAATAGGAGAACAAAAGACATGAAACATATAGAAAATAAACAGTAAAGTGGCAGATATAAATCCAATTAAATATGAATGTATTAAACAATCCAATCAAAATGCAGAGATTGTCATGCTGGATAAAGATACAACTATTCTGTCTAGAGGAGACATTTCTTAAATTCAGTGATAATGGTTGAGAGTAGAAGGATAAAAAGATATGCAAACAGCAACCATCAGAAAGCTGGAAGAGCTACATTACTAGCAGAAGAAATAGACTTTAAAACAAAAATGTTACCACCTATAAAGAGGTGACAAAAAGATCCATCCATCAGGAAGAAATATGATTATGAATATATGCATCTAACAGAATCACCAAAATATATGAACTCAAAAGTATTGACACTTCAATACCTCACTTTCAATAAAAGTGGAACAACTAGACAGAAAATCAACAAGGAAAGAGAAGACTTAAACAACAGCACACACAAACTAGACCAAACATACATATATAGAACATTCCACCCAAACAACAGCACAGTAGACTTTTTTTTCTCAAGTGTACAAGTAACATCCTCTAGGATAGACCATAGGCTAGGCTATAAGCCAGGCTTCAATAAATTTAAAAGATTGAAATCATACACAGTATGATCGTATGTGACCATATGACATCTGGTCATATGGACTGAAATTGGAAACTAATAACAAAAACAAATGTGGGAAATTCAATATATGTTGAAATTTAACACCATAATAGTAAGTAACCAAAGGATCAAAGAAGAAATCACAAGGGAAACCAGTAAATACTTTGAGTCGAATGAAAACGAAGACACAACATACCAAAACTTATAGGATGCAGTTAATGCACTGCTTAGAGGAAAGTTTATAACTCTACATGGCTATATTAAAAAGAGAGAATATGGACAAAGTCCTAGAAACACACAAACTGTCAGAATTGATTCAAGAAGAAATAGAAAATCTAAATAGACCTTTAACAAGTAAAGAGATTGAATCAGTAATCAAAAAATGTCCCAACAACAACAAAATCCTAGGGCCAGATGTCTTCACTGGTGAATTCTACCAAATGTTTAAAGAAAAATTAATGCCAAATTCTCTTCAAACTCTTTGAAAAAGTGGAAGAGGAGGAATTCTTTTTAACACATTCTATGAGGCCAGCACCACCCTAATACCAAGACCAGATAAATATTCCACAAGAAAAGAAAATTATTAATGTCCCTTATGAATATAGACACACAAACAAATCCTCAATGAAGTCCTTTAATGAAGTTCTATTTATTTATTTTTCTTTTGTTGCTTGTGCTTATCTTGTGGCTGTCACAATGAGAAACCCAAAACGGCACTTGGAGGAGCGGAGGAACCAGTCTTTATTACACGCATGGGCCCAGAGGAAAGTTCGGTTTCCAAATTCTGGGCCCCCAGCCCCAGTTTTCTGGAGTTTTTATTGGGGTCTGCAGGCTCCCGTTCATTAGCTAGCGAGTTGGCGGGTGGAATTTTTCCATTACCATAGGCAACTAAACAAGTGTGGTTACAGAAGCAGAACTGCAGATTACGAAATCAAGTGGGCAGGGTTACAGAGCCAGAAGTGCAGATTTCAGTTCTAAGGCAGGAGATTCTTGTCAGAAAAGGGGGAGGGGGAGGGCTGCAGTGACTTTTCCTTATCAAAGAAACTATTGCCAAATCCAAGGTCATGAAGATTTACTCATCTGTTTTCTTCTAAGAGTTTTATAGTTTTATCTCTTATATTTAGGGTTTTAATCTACTTAAAGAATCACCAGCAGCTAGCCCCAGAATGCCAGTTTTCAGGAAGAAAGCATAGCCTTGGTGATGCCTTGATTTGGACTTCTCCTAGTCTCAAAACTGTGAACTAATAAATTCCTGATGCTTAAGCCAACCTATTGCATGATATTTGCATTAGCAATGAGGAAACTAAAAGGTCACTTGCAATTTCATGTGAATTTTAGGACCAGCTTTTCCTTTTCTGTAAAAAAAAGAAGGCTGTTGGAATTTTTATATGGTTGTATAGAACATAAACCTCACTTTGGAGAGTACTGCCATCTTCACAATATTGGCTTCCATTCCACGAACACAGGTGTCTTTCCACACAGTTAGGCTTTCTTTACCTTCTTTCAACGATGTTTTATAGCTTTCAGTGTACACATCTTGCACCACCTTGGTTAAATTTATTCTTGAGTATTTTATTATTTTTAATGCTATTGTAAATGAAATTGTTTTCTTAATATCCTTTTGTATTGTTCATTGCTAGTATATAGAAATACAGCTGCTTTTGTTTTAACTTTTTATTTTGAAATATTTTCAAACTTACAGGAGGACAGTTACAAAAATAATACAAATGCCATATGGAGAACACAAACATACCTCTACCCCACCTCCCTGATACCCAGATCTGCCAGTCTTAACATTTTGCCACATTTGCTATATTATTCTATTTACCTGTACATCTATCTAATCCAGCTATCTGTACCTATTCTATCTATGATTCTATTTTCTGAACACTTGAATGTAGGTTGTATACATCATGCTCCTTGAACACTTATTACTGCCATGTCCATTTCCTAAAAACAAGGATATTCATTTATGCAGCCACCTTGCTCTAGGCAGCAGGAGAGTTCCATACGCTGCCTTCTGTAAGCAGGGCAGGCTCTGGGATGGTTAGTCCCTCAGGCCACCATCAGACTAGGCCAGACACACATGCCCCCACTATGTGCAAGATGGTTACTCTGTTCCCTCTGGAACTGGGACCAGGAATCCACACTGGGGGCATGGGCCAGCTCTGTGCTGAGCTGGTGAGGGGAGAGAAGGAGCCAGTCAGAGTACCTGGAGATCCTACTGCTTTTAAGTAGCCTTTCTCTTTATTTAGCACTCTCTCCATTACTGCAGTCTTGTAACTGTTTTCTGGAGCTTTGAGAACAAAGTTTCTGTCAGTTCTTGCTGGTTGTTGAGATTCCTGGATTGTATATTAATGTCTTTCATCAGATTTGGAAAGTTTTCAGCCATTATTTCTTCAGACTTTTTCCACCCTTTTCTTGGTCTTTTGTCTTTCCTGGACTCCAAAGATGCTTATGATGGTGCATTTGATGGTATCTCACAGGTCCCTCAGGCTCTGTTCATTTTTTCTTCATTATTTTTTCTTTCTGCTCCTCATACTGGATTTGGCATTTGTCTTGCCTTCAAGTTTGCTGATCCTTTCTTCTCCCTGTTCAAATCTGCTGTTGAATCTATCTAATGAGTTTTTCATTTAAATTACTGTACTCTGAAGCTCCAAAATTTGTTTGGTTCCTGATTATAATTTTCATCTCTTTATTTTGTTCAGACAATCTTTTCCTTTAGTTCTTTGGATATGGATTCCTTTAACTTATTTATAATATTTAAGATGATTTTAAGTCTTTGACTATTATTCCAATGTATGAGCTTCCTCAGGGAAGGTTTCTGGAATATTTTTGTTTTCCTCTGAATGTATTTTCCTGTTTCTTTGTGTCTTTTGTAATTTTTAAATTAAGCACTGGACATTCTAAGTATTATATTTTTATAACTCTGGAAATCTAGTTCTCCCACTCCTCTGGGATTGTTAGGTTGTTGTTGAGGGCTGGAGCTGTCAATTTGTGACTTTTCCAAACTAATTTTTGCTCCCAAATGGAGAATAGAAAGAGAAAAGAGAAAAAAAAAAAAAAAGGAGGTACTGCCTCTGCCACTTTTGCCTGGGGGTGGGGGTAGAGGCAATGGCTGCCCTCAGAGCTGGCCCCAGCAACCTGAAAAAGCTGATCAAAATCAGTCAGGCCACACACCCCAGGATTTGGGAGAACTAGGTCCCTATAGCCCACCCTGGCACCAGCAACTATACTCAGAGCTTGGGCTGCAGTCCCCACTACTGCCTACCATGCAGTTGGAGGATGGGTGATGGTAGCCATTGCACAAAGGGTGAAATTCACCAATATTTACCACAATTTATCAACCCTTTCCTCTAGCTCTTCCCTGGATGTTGCAGAGTGTTTCAACAGATGCTAGAGTCCCAAAAATAGTAAATTCAGACAGTTCTTGCCAGTTCAATAGTTGTTTTGGTGGAGGGACTGACTCCTGGAGCTTTCTACTCTATCTTCCTCTTGATGGAAAGTGTTTACTTTAAATATTTAATTTAATTTTAAATTAAAGAACTTAAGTTCAATTTCTCTTTTTTAAAAGTAGACAGGGAAGCGGCTGTGGCTCAATCAGTGGGGCTCCCGTTTGCCATATGGGAGGCCCTGGGTTCGGTTCCCGGGGCCTCCTGGTGAAGGCAAGCCCGCCCGCACGGCGTGGTTAGCTGACCCAGTGAGCGCAAGCAGCAAGGGGGGGGATAAATGAATAAATAAATAAAATCTTTAAAAAAAAAAAATTAAATAAAATAAATAAATAAATAAAAGTAGGCAATGGGGGGAAGCCGCTGTGGCTCAATCAGTAGGGCTCCCGTTTACCATATGGGAGGCCCCGGGTTCAGTTCCCGGGGCCTCCTGGTGAAGGCAAGCCCGCCCGCACGGCGTGGT
>JAKSZT010054134.1:9450418-9494006 GCA_026826555.1 Tolypeutes matacus
AAAAAAAAAAAAAAGTAGAGCTTTTTGTGTCCTGTTTACAAAATGTATGCCAAGGGAAGCAAATGTGGCCCAAGCAGTTAAGTGCCTGCCTACCACATGGGAGGTGCTGGGTTTGGTTTCCGGTGCCTCCTAAAGAAGACAAGCAAGACAGCGAGCTGACACAATGGGCTAGTGCAGCAAGCTGACACAACAAGATGACACAATGAGATGACACAACAAGGTGACTCAACAAGGAAACACAATGAAAGACACAACAAGCAGGGAGTGGTGGTGGCGCAAGTGACTGGGCGCCTCCCTCCCACATAGGCGGTCCCAGGTTCGGTTCCCAGTGCCTCCTAAAAAGAAGATGAGTAGACAGTGAGCACAAACAATGAGGGACAGGAGAAATAAATAAATTAAGTAAATCTTTTAAAAAATGTATGCCAACCTTAAGATCACAAAGATATTCTATTTTCTTCTAGAAGCTTTATGGTTGTAACTTCATAACTATTAAAATTTTGTGTGTGATGCCTTGGCATCCAACTTTTTTTTTTTTTTTCCTTTATTTTAAAAGAAGTTTTAGATTACATAAATGTAAATGTTACATTGAAAATATAGGGGAATTGCATATACCCCACTCCTCCCCCTCCCACACTTTCCCCCATTAACAACATCTTTCATTAGTGTGGTACATTTGTTGCAGCTGATGAACACATTGAAGCATTGCTACTAAGCTTGGTCTATAGTTTACATTGTGGTTATCCATTTGCACCACACGATTTTATAGGTTTTGATAAAATGTATAATGGCTTGTATCCATCATTGTAATATCATGCAGAACAATTCCAATGTCCCAAAATGCCCCATGTTACACCTATTCTTCCCTCTCCCTCCCCTCAGAACCTCTGGTGACCACTGTCTTTGTATCAATATTACAAGTTCTTCCATCACTAGAATAATAAGTCTATTTTAGTCCATAGTTGCATTCTACCTTATGTTTATTCATTCCTCAATCTTGAGCATTTGGGGGGGGTGATGCCCACTCTGCTTCTGATTGGGATGGGACTTAGATCCCATAGGGTGGATGGATGGAACTGTCTTGCTTGCAGTTGTAGACACTCTGTTTTTGGGGGGATAGGCGTGGTTCAACATCATCCTTTTGTTGGTTGTCTTGGGTCACTTGGCATCCATCTTACTTTGGCTTAGGCATTTGCCTCAACACTGACCTTTGGCATGATTAATAAACAGTTTTCCACCCCTGGGGCCTAGACTCCCCAGAGCTCAAACCCACATCTATGGACACCCCCACATCACCCACATGCCTCACCTAGAATCCACAGCTGGCCCCAAATGATAAGTTAGCCGTCCTTACCGTCATCAGAGTCCCAGTCCATTTCTCTTTTTGTGCACTTTGCTTTAAACTAACCAGTCCTTGACTCCCACAGGAAATATACTAATATCCACCCCTGGGCCACAATAAAGGCACAAGCCCACAGGTACCTCTTGCTCTGTGTCTGCTACACCTGCTGGCTGAGCCACCAGAGCTGATCATACTTCCTGCTGACCCCTCATGGCACCTCTCTCTGAAACCTGTCAGTAACAAATTATTTTTCTCATGCATTATGGTCTTGGTTTCCCATTGTGTCACACTTGACCTCCACTCAGACCCAACTTGAAAATCCAACTTAACTAATTCAAAGCAATTATTTATATCTCATATCCATCTCATATTAAAATTTACATATGGTGTGAGCTTTAGATCAAGACTATTTTTCCCCCAAGTTTATAGAGTTGTTCTAGCACCATTTGTTGAAAGAATTTTCCATTCTCCCATTGAACTGCCTTGGCATTTTCCAGGAAAATCAAATGACTGTATAAGTGTAGGTCTATTTCTTGATTCCTTATTTTTCCCATTTATCTATTTGTCTATCCCTATGCCAGGACCACATCATATTGATTACTCTAGTTTCATAGTAAATCTTGAGTTCAAATGGTGTAAGTCACCCAACTTTGTTCTTTTTAAGTACTGTCTTGGCTATTCTAAGTCCTTTACATTTCCACATGTATTTTACAATCAACTTAGCAATTTCTACAAAAATATCTGCTGGGATTTTGATTGAGATTACATTAAATATACACATCAATTTGGGGAGAATTGACTTCTAAACATTATAGATCTTCTCATCCATGATTATGGCATATCTTTCCATTTTTTTCAGGTCTTCTCTACTTTCGTTCAGTAAAGTTTTGTGTAGTTTTCTGGTAATGATCCTGCATGTGTTTTGTTAGCTTATTCCTAAATATTTGATGTTCTGTATAATTGGAACTTTTTCTTTTTAATTTCATCATGCCAATGTTTTCTGATATATATAAATACAATATTTTTCCTTGAAACTATAATTAAAAATTCTTCCTATAAAAAAACCTGCAGGCTCAGATGGCTTTAATGGTGATCTAACCCAAGATTTAAGAAAGAAATAACAACAATCTTACAAGATCTCCTTCAGAAAACAGAGAAAGAAGGATCAATTCCCATGTCATTTTATGAAGGCAACTTAATGTTGATACTAAAACCTGAGAAATACATAAGAAAAAAATTACAGACTAATATCAATGATAAACACACACTCAAATCTTCAAAAGATAATTAGCAAATTGAATTCAGCAATATATAAAGAGGATAATACATCTGACCAAGTGGGGAATAACCCAGGAATGATGGGCTGCTATGACATTCTAAAAAGCTAATCAAAATAATTCACCACATTAAAGAAGGAGAGAAACCAAAAGATCACATCGATATTTGCTTTTTATGTATTTGACAAAATTTAACATAATTCATGATAAAACTCTCAATAAGTTAGGAACAGAACAAAATTTCTGCCATCTGATAATGGGAACTATGGAAAACATAAAGCTAACATCAAATCTTATGATGAAATACTTTTCCCCTAAGATCAGAAATGCATGTAAGGCTGTCACTCTGAGTGCTTATTCAATACTGTTAGAGAATGTCCTAGCCTGTGCAATAGGCAAGTATTGGAAATAACAGGAAATAAAAATTAAAAAGGAATTGTCTTCACAAATGTCATGACTGTGTTTATAGAAAATTCTAATTAATTTATAAAAAATAAATCCTTTTAGAACTAAGTGAATTTAGCAAGGTCACAAAATATAAGATCAATATATAAAAAATAATAATATTTTAAAGACAAGTTGTCACTTGTTTTTAAACATCAGAAAATTAAAATACCAAAATCTTATCAATAAAAAAGTAAACTATAATACTGCCTTACTTATGACCATACATGAAAAAATCCTCATTAAAATATTACCAAACGGACTCAGCAATATGCTGAAATCACAGTATATTACAAGAAGTGTTCATTTCAAGAATTTATTAAGTACAAATCAATGCATCAATAAATTTAAGGAGAAAAAGCTAAGACTACAGCAACAGATAAAATGGCCTTGAACAAAATTCGGCAATCATTCCCAATGAAAAACAAAAAGTAGGCACTTCCCATTCTTCCCTGCATGTACTGAAGGAAATTATTTAGAGGCAACAAGGAGAATTTATCCCCAAACAAAGAGTGAGCATTATCACAAATGCTTAAATGTTGGGAAATTTTCCATTAAATTTGGAGAAAAGTACCTGCTATCACCATAATATTCAAAGTTTTCTGATTATTCTATTATAATATTAAAGTAAATAAAGAAAAAAATACAATTTTATTTTCAGATTACACAACTGATAACATAGAAATTTTTTAAGTATCTCATAAAAATAGAACAAGGGTTCAGTAGACAGAAAACCAGTGCTATATTTGATCTAGGAGAAAATAATTGTTAATATAGCAAAGTATCCAGAATGACATTCAAGTCAATTGGGAAAAAAGACAACAAAACCACTGGAGAAATCCAAGAATAAGAACGTAAAAGTAAAAGAATGATGACTGGCCAAGAAACCTGTTTGAAAAGATGCTCACCTGAGAATTTAGGAAAATATTAAAACATACATAACGTGGGGCAACATGGGGCACTTAGTTTATCAGTTGACAGGTGTCTACAAAAGGAATTTGGCAACATCTAGTAGAGTTGGAAGTGTATATAACCTATTATCCATCTAGCAATATCTAGCATAACTGAAAGAGTGTATAATGTATGAGTAATTCAACTTCTAGATGTACACAATTAGAGAAGTTCTAACTGACATAAACCAATGATCATGGACAAGACACTGAAATACATTTGAAATAGTGAAAAAATTTTAAAGTCTAAATATCAACCAATAGGAGACGGTTTAAATACCTTATGATTTGTTCATATAAAAACCTGGGCCAAAGGGGTTTTTAAATATTAGCCCTAAATTCAGAAAGCAGATAATGGATTTTGGAGGAAGATGTGAAATAGCAGAGAAATTCACCGTGCATTTCCTTTCTCAACATAGCTAATCTTCTGCTGTAACATTCCATCCACTGGGTCACTTATTTTTGGCAGTGCTTCTAGTGTGGGTTCACATCCCAAAGACATCACATCACCTAACATCATTAGGTGTTAGGAACACAACTGTCTTAGTAAAGTTTAAGATACACTCGATAAACAAAGTTAAGCAAGTTTTCTTTATTGTAGGACACTTAAGTCTTCTGATAGCCTGACACTTAGCATTTATTGTTTCTTAGAAGGGATTTAGTATTCAAAACTTCATAAGGCTGTGTGATCACAGAACACTTTTTTCAAGTACCATGAAGCACTACTATTCCCAGAGCCTTCTTTCAGACCTGGTGAGTTAAGGCACTGTCTCCAGAATTCCCCAGTTACAAAGATATGGTACCTTGGTGAAATAATCCATTTATATCCAAATATATAAAATAATAGCAAATGTTGGACAATGATATCATCTATTAGATAGTAAATGACTTCTACAGTGCTATATCATGGCTGCCTTATCTGCCTAAAATGGTCTTGGATTTGCAGATCCTACTGTATTGCCTCAATGAGATCACAGGCGTTTTGGTTGACAATGCATGATCCTAAGTTGGGGAAAGATGATACTTAAAAAAATTACATTTGCAAGTATATATAGTCACAAGCAAACCCCTACATGTCATTAAATCTACGTATTTTGGTTGCTGGTGCTTTCTTTTTACCAGAAAGGCTTTTCACAAAACCACTTGATGACTGCCACCTGGCTGAAAGTATCGTAAAATGCCAACTGTAAGATACATTTGATTTCAAAGGTGCTAAAATGTGAAAAATTGGCCTGTTAAGAATTGAGGAACTTTTCATATCCAATTTAAACCATACTTTAGCCATTTCAAGCTAAGAAAAACTAAGAAAATGGATCTTGAAGATACTATGGTTGCAACAGTTCTACTCCATTAACCCGGATAAATTAAAATAGAACAATCTGCCCGTGGATAGTCCAGGTAAATAATTTCTTTTGAATAATTCTTTAATAAACTCTTGGATGATGTATGCTGATTATTTAGATTTTTTGCATTTTTCTTCATAATGTAACTCACCTACAGTTTTGTCTTTTAAGAGCTATCTTCATTTGTTGTTTTATATAGATTTTATTATCCATGTAGAATGAGCTGGTGAAATTTTGCTAGATATTGCCTCCTCTTTGAAAATATTAATAATATGCTGTCAAATACTGTTGTTATGAAGGGGGAGTTCTGGGGCTAAATTTTCATTTTACCCCTTTATTTGTCTACATAGGTTTAATACATAATTTGATAAATTTTATTTCTCTAGGAAATAATTCATTCTCCCTAGATTTTTTAATATATGGTAATAAATTTGTTTATAGACTATTGCCTTATAATTAAAAAAAAAACCTTCCTATCTGTAGTTAAATTCGATTCATAATGCTGTAATTTTATCATCTCTTTTCCTTAGAGATACCAAAATCATGGTTTTTTCCCACAAAGCCTGAATGAATCTGTCTTATTTTCTAAGTCATTAATTTCTACTTTTAATTGTTCTCATTCCTTTTATTGGCTTAAATTATTTCCCCCCTGATTTCTTCAGCTGAATGTTTATTCACTCTTACAACAGTTTTATCAAGTGCTTACTATGAGACACAGTATTAAGTGCTAGAGATAGCATGGTGAGCAAGAAACAAAGTGCCCTTAATATTTGTTTCCTGAATACATGAGAAGGTATTGAATTTTCATTGAGTAAAGGTTTGGCCATTTCCACAAATTCTGATATTCAAGATCTCATTATCATTCATCTTTAAATTGTACGTTACACTAAATTTTTCTCTTTAATCTACTGTAGTTATATTGTTGGTGATTTTAAATTTCCAAGTGAAGTTGCCAAATTGTTATCCCACAGATTACTTATTAAATTGAAATACTGAACTTTACAATAGAGAAACCTGGTGATTACCACATTCCAGTCATCTATTGCCATCTCAAAACTTAGTGGCTAGATGTGGGAGATAGACTGTGGTTAACAGTACAAATATAAGAGTGTTCTCTCATGAACTATAACAAATATACAATACTAATACATGGTGTTAATGATAGGGGGTATATGGAAAAAATATACAAAATGTAAGCTATGGACCACAGTTAGTGGTAATAGTCTGATGATGTTCTTTCATAATCTGTAACAAATTTTCCACAACAATGTAAGGTGTTGGTGGAGGAGTGATGTATGGGAATTCTGCACATTATGCATGATTGTTTTGTAAGCTCACATCTTTATACTTTAAAAGTATATATACTTTTAGTGGCTTAAAACAATAACAGTGTTTTTAGTCATGAATCTGAAATGTGGACAGGTTCATGCGAGAAATCTTGTCTTGTCTCAGCACCAGCTGGGATGGCTGGAAGGCTGGGGGCTAGAATCACCTGGAGCCTCACATACTACCTATTTGGTGGTTGATGCTGGCTCTTACATGGGACTTCAGCTAGGGCTATAGCCAGGACACCTTTACTTGGCCTTTCCATGAGACTTCTTGGGTCCTTTATAGCACGGTAGCTGGGTTTCAAGGGAAAGTATCCAACACGGGCCAGGTGGAAGCTGTATTGCCTTTTGTGACAGTCTTGGAAGTCACTTAAAATCATAATCACAGACCTGCCTCCAAGATTCAAAAGAGGAATGTCAACATCACATTGTACTGTGAACATGTAGAATGGGATATATTGGTGTGGCCATCTTTGGACAATACATTCTACTACACTAATCAGAGGGCAGATAACATATAGTGGCATCATTGATTGCCACCACAATGGGCTACAAAATGAAATACTAGGTTTCACTGATTAAGTATTTTCAAAAATATTTAATGTGAATCTAATTGGCTTCTCTAACCCTAATTTACAGTTCCTTTGAAATAATGGAGATAAAAGAGCACATTAAAAAATACTTTGAGAAAACAAAACTCCAGAACATGATTCTACAAAACAACTATCCTGAACTCTTCAAAAAATCAATGTCACAAGAAAGTTGGGGAGTTGTTCTTATTAAAAGAGACTAATAATGCATAACCAAATACAATCCATGAAGTTATTTTGGTTCCTGAATTTTAAAATAATAATCTATGAAAAGCTTCCTTCACACAACTGAGAAAATACAAGTATGGACTGTATATTACAGATTATGGAATTATTGTCAATCTCCTTAGGTGATAAGTTATATAGTGATTAAGTAGAAGGCATCCTTTATTCTTGGGAGATGCATGTTTATACACAGAGAGGTGAAATGTCATGATCTATATAATTTATATTCAAATACTATAGCAAAATATATGTAAATATTATATAGAAGCAAACCAAATATGACAATTAACAACTGTGGAATCTGGAGAGGGTATATCAGTATCAATGTACTATTCTTTTAGCTTTTTCAAATGCACAGTGGTCTTTTGATTGCTAGTTTCTAATTTATCATGAATTGTGGGCAGAAAATGCAGACTGTAACATACCCACTTTTTGAATTATGAAAAGAAAAAGCTTCACAGTGCTCTCTGATGCTTCAAAGGCTTTACACTCATAATCTTCATACTCATTAAGTCCAAAGATTTTATTCTTGCATTGATTTTTAGAGATGAGCTCTGATTTTAGCAATGGAAGCTTAGTATATTTTACCATACTTTATTCACAACTAATTATCTGGATTTAAATAATGAGTGAATGATAATGGAAGGCTTTTACAAATTCCTTACACCTGCTGGGTCTTCCTCTCACATGAACTTTCTAATAGTATTGCTAATAAAAATAAGAACAATAATATTTATTGGGCACATGCTGTGTGCCAAGTACTCTTCTAAAGGTTTTATTTTGTATTAAAATTTAATCCTCACAAAAATACTATTAGTTAGGTACTATTTTCATCACTTTAAAACTGAGGCACAGAGGGCAGAAGTGCTTTGCCAAATACCACACAGGCAAAGATGGAATTATAGAAAAGGATGTGCCATGGCTAAGGTTTTTCCTACAATCAATATATTAACAGTTATTTTCTTTACAGTGCTATGTAAAGTGTACGCTGGTCCACAAACTGTTTACTTCTGGTCTTCAATGTGTTAAATAAATACAGATACCAAGAGCAAACATTTAGAAACCTTTATGCAATTTGACAGAGTTAATTTTGTCTGTTAAACCCAACAGGAAAATATTGTGACTTTTATATGTTTTTCTTTCTATTTCATTTTTCTAGTAATACATTTTTATTGTATTTTATAAAAGTATTGGTCAACAACAAATTGGGAGCGGGGGGAAGGATCTTCACCTGGGACAGTTTGAGATGCACTGTACCAGTACTTATCTGATGATATTTAGCCAAAACTGGGTGAAGCTATAGTTTTTCCAACTCTAAAAATTAACATACGTAGTATAAAATCGTTTCTGTTGAGTAACTTGTGAGCATAAAACAAAAGGATTCCCACACATAATCTAGTATACATTTTCTCATGTTTCCTAATAAGTAAAAACTTTAAATTATGAATACTTGGCTGTTGTAAAAGGTATGAATCTTTTCTAATGGCTTTGTATCATCCTTACAGTCATAGGGTTTCCTCACTAAAATGATTTCTCTGATGTAAAGTAAGTTGATCACTACGAATAAAGGCTTTCCCACATTCTTTACATTTATAGGGTTTCTCACCAGTATGAATTCTGTGATGACGAGTAAGTTCTGAATTAACACTAAAGGCCTTTCCACATTCTTTACATTTATAGGGTTTCTCACCAGTATGAATTGTGTGATGTCGAGTAAGTTCTGCTTGAAGACGAAAGGCATTTCCACATTCTTTACATCCATAAGGTTTCTCACCAGTGTGAAGTCTAAAATGTTGAGTAAGATGATATCGACGACTAAAGGTCTTTCCACATTCCTTACATTCATATGGAATCTCACCAGTGTGAATTCTTTGATGTAATGTGAGTTGATAACTACAAATATAAGCATTCCCACATTCTTTACATATATAGGGTTTCTCACCAGTATGAATTCTGTGATGTTGAGTAAGATGATAGTGACGACTAAAGGTTTTCCCACATTCCTTACATTCATAGGGCTTTTCACCAGTATGAATTCTGTGATGTTGTGTCAGATGATTGCTACGGATAAAGGCTTTCCCACATTCTTTACATTTATAGGGTTTTTCACCAGTATGAATTCTGTGATGTTGAGTAAGTTCTGTTTGAAAGCGAAAGGGCTTCCCACATTCTTTACATTTATATGGCTTCTCGCCAGTATGAATTTTATAATGTTGAGTAAGATTATAGCGACGACTAAAAATCTTCCCACATTCCTTACATTCATAGGTATTCTCACTGGTGTGAATTCGCTGGTGTGAAATAAGTTGACTGCTACGAATAAAGGCCTTTCCACATTCTTTACACACATAGGGTTTCTCACAAGTATGAATTCTGTGATGCCGAGTAAGTTCTGCTTGAAGACGGAAGGCTTTCCCACATTCTTTACATCCATAGGGTTTCTCACCAGTATGAATTCTGTGATGTTGAGTAAGATGATAGCGGCTACTAAATGTCTTCCCACATTCCTTACATCCAAAGGGAATCTCACCAGTATGAGTTCTCAGATGTAAAGTAAGCTGATAGCCACAAATAAAGGCCTTCCCACACTCCTTACACTCATAGGGTTTCTCACCAGTATGAATTCTGTGATGCCGAGTAAGTTCTGTTTGAAGACGAAAAGCTTTTCCACATTCCTTGCACTCATAGGGTTTTTCACCAGTATGAATTCTCTGATGTCGAGTAAGTTCCGCATGAAAGCTAAAGGACTTATTGCATTCTTTACATTCATAGGGTTTCTCACCAGTATGTATTTTCTGATGTTGAACAAGGTAAGAACCATGGCTAAAGGCCTTCCCACATTCATTACATTTATAGGGTTTTACACCAGTATGAATTTTCTGATGTTGACTAATATGCCGTTGCACTCTAAAGGTCTTTCCACAAACCTTACATTCATAAGGTCTCTCACCAGTATGAATTCTCTGATGTTCAGTAAGTTGATAATGAAGTCGAAAGGCCTTCCCACATTCTTTACATCCAAAGGGTCTCTCCCCAGCATGAATTGTCTGATGTACTCGAAGGTCTCTAACACGACTAAAGGCCTTCCCACATTCCTTACACTCATAAGGTTTCAGACCAGAATGGATTCTTTGATGTTCAGTAAGGTGATAATGAAGTCTAAAGGCCTTCCCACATTCCTTACATTCATAGGGTCTCTCCCCACCATGAATTGTCTGATGTACTCTAAGGTCTCCCACACGACAAAAGGCTTTCCCACATTCCTTACATTCATAGGGCCTCTCACCAGTATGAATTCTTAGATGTTGAATAAGGTATGACTGTTGTCTAAAGGCTTTCTTACATTCCTTACATTCATATGGTTTCTCTCTAGTATGGATTTTCTGATGTAGAGGAAGAGAGATATGTTTTCTGATTATCATTTGATTTATGCATCCCATTTGTGGTCCCTCTTGTCTCTCAAATTCACATTTGCACTGCAAACCATTTCTTAAAATGGTGTCCTCATGAATGTAGGTTTTAGTTTTACTTTTTTCCATTGTCTGCCAATGAGATAAATATATTTCATAAATATCATTTTCTGGAAATATCTTCTTGGTGACATACCTGGACTCCAAATCTGAAAAAAAAAAAAAATAAATAAAAATAAAAACAAGAAAGCAAACAAATGCTATAATATCGATGGGGTTTAGAGGGGTTTGCATCTTATAGTAAAACTAGGACAAAACTGAAAATAACACACATTAGAAGTGAAAGGCTTAGAGCAGGTATCAGCAAACTTTTTCTGTAAATGGCAAGATATCCATATCGGACAAAGAGTCCCCGATCCCAGTTTTTTTCTTGTCTTATTCTTTCTTTCTCATCCACGGCACCGTTTTCACGGACCCAGGTCCTGACCGGCACCTGACCGGCAACATATGGCCGGGAAGCTTTAGGCTTTACAGGGCATATAATCTCTGTCACAATTACTCAACTCTGCCGTTATAACATAGAAGCAGCTATAGACAATATATGAATGAATGAGTGTGGCTCTGCTACAATAACTATTTATGGACACTGAAATTTGAATTTCATAAAATTTTTGTCACAAAATATTTCTCTTTTAAAATTTTTTCTCAACCATTTAAAAAGGCAAAAACCAGTTTGAGTTTGTGAGCCATATAAAAATAAAGAGTGAGCTTTTTGAACCATGGGCCATGATTTGCTGACCCTGATTTAGAGAACCCTAAACTATTGTAATGCAATTTGAAAGAAGGCAAAAAGAGATCAGATAATTACATGACATTAAAAGACGGTAGAGGGAGGCAGATGTGGCTCAAATGGTTGGGTGTCCGTCTCCCATATGGAGGGACCTGGGTTCAATCCCCGGGACCTCCCAGTGGAGAAAAAAAAATAAATAAATAAAAACATGGTAAAGGGGAGCAGGTGTAGCTCAGTGGTTGAGCACCTGCTTCACATGTACAAGGTGCTGGGTTCAATCCCCAGTACTTTCTTTAAAAAAAAGTAAAATTGGTAATTAGGGAAATAGGTTGTCAGAGTTCTTGGGGGACGGATGTGGCTCAAATGGTTGGGCGTCTGTTTCCAATATGGAGGGACCGAGGTTCGATCCCCGGGACCTCCCGATTAAAAAAAAAAAAAAAAAGTCAGAGTTCTCCTATTTAGGATGGGTTTGAATTACCTTGGGAGTTCCTTACCAATACGGCTCTTTAGGCAGCAACTCAGACAAATTAAATAAAAATATATAGATGCAACTCCTGGGCATCAGCATTTTTAATCTTTTTAATTGGATTATTTTGATGCAGATAATTTTGAGAATCTTTACCTAATTCTTTTCCCAAAGGTTTCTCTTTACCCTTAGAATAAAATTCAAACATATCACCATGGATTAAAACCCTTTCAGGTCCTTTAATATGCCACAACCTTTCTTAAATCTTAAAGCTTCTGACAGACTGCTCCTTATCCAGGAATCCTAATCCTCTGACTTTGTTTTTTGTGTGTTTTTTTAAATATCTGGATCCTTCTCACCTTTCAGGTCTCAAGTCTAAATACTACTTCTTCAGAAAGTCTGTCCGTGCAGAATACATCTGAGTCAGTCAATGTTCTTAGTTCTATGTCCCAGCACCCAGTTGTGTGGCTTTTCTCAATTATATATTCATTAATTTTCTCATTTGTTTTCCTGTGTATTTTATTATGACTAAAATTCCACAAGTAAAGCACAATCCCAATTTCAATTCCTGCCATTGAATAATAAGCTCCAACACATAATACATGTTAAATAAGTGCAGAAAAAGTAAGCCATTGTATTTCAAAAGGTAATTAGGATGAGAAGAAAAGGAAATATTACAAATAACTTATTGAGAAAGGCAGCTGAGTATAATAACTTAATTTCTCCAAATTATGCCAGTTATTGAATATATTTCCCTGATTTCAATCTCTCTTATTTTACTACAGTGATAAAATACAAACTTTCCTACATCACTTCCTTTACAAAAGGGAACACATGAACAGTCAAGCTTGCTCGGTCAAAAGTATAACTGGGAAAAACATCATCTTTATAGCCCATGATTCTCCACTTACCTATCATTACCTGGAACATAAGGTATCTCCACCACTGTTTACATTCCCTCCTGTACACAGCCATTGTTGCCTTTCCCTATCCCAACCAAGGTACTGAGATGTTTTATTTACCAAGCATCAGCTGAATTTTACTATTTCTCATTCATCCTACGGATGCCCAATTTGTTGTATTTCTTCAAACCCTTTCCCAGGTCCTCCCTTGCATTCTTTTAGAGCCAAGGCCAGTCATTCTTATACCTCCCAGAAACGTGTCTTATTTTTCAGGCACTGTAACAATTATATATTATATTGAAAGGCTTCTGAAACTCTGAGCAAAGAAACTGGAGGATGTTGGGGGAAGATAAGTAACCAAATATTATGGAAAAAGGGTCTGGGCAACCAGTGTGCCAAGGACTCCATTTTGAAGGATATGCTGGATATAAGCTTGAGGGTGGTAATATAGATAGTGAAAAAGCCTGTGGAAAATCTAAAGAGCTGAATGTGACAGACATGAATTGAGGGCAAGAGGAAATTTTCTGTAACTAGAAAAATGTCTTAAAAACTATAAAAAATGTTTTAAAAAACTAGAAAATGTTTTAAAATGTTGAAGTAATAAAAGCATTGTTAGTTTATTGACTACAGTGCAATAAACTAGAAATAATGACAATATCAGAACACCAAAAAATACTTCTACCTACAAATATAAAAGTTTTAACTAAATAACTATTTGGTTAATAACAACATTAAAAACTGAAACTGCAGAGCTTCTGGAAAAAAATGACAATAAAAATACTACCCCAGTAGCGTGTGTGCATGTATGTATTAACTATGGTGCTCAGAGGCAAACACATAGATTTTAATGCTTATTACATAAAATAAAAATGAATAAATGAAAATAAAATATATTAGAATCTCACTTTCTAAAATAATCAATAATATATATTATATATGTATATGATGTGTGTATGTGTGTACATATGTGTGTATATATACACATATATATGAATATGCATTAAATATTATAGTGGTATGCTGTAAATCACTGGTGATGAGACTATATTAATTTTTAAATTATTTTTGTTCTTTGTAGCTTACAATTTTCCATAATGTCCATAAACTATTTTTATAACTATCAAGTGTTATTCATTTTTATGCATATACCCAATAACAATCTCAAATTATATAAACTAAATATTACAGAAACATGAGACAAATCCTCAGTCATAGTGTAAGATTTTAACATACTTCCTTTAGTAATGAATAGAAGCAGAAGAATAAAAAGAAAAAAGATTTGATCATGATTAACCAACTTGACAATAGATACATGCATATCAATAAAGAATACACATTCTTTATAATCATACAGGAATATTTATAAAAGTTTAGCTTATACTGGCTATGACAGTTTTAAGTTCTTTTATGAATCCCAAAAAGGAAAAGATTTTGTTTCTCAACTAATCCATTCTTGGGTGTGAGACCCTCGTTTTTGGACTACATCAGTGAGATGTGACTCAGGTTGAGTCTCTACCCTCTTGTGGGTCTGATATACATGGAGACACAGAGAGAGAAAGGAAGACACAGTATTGATCCTGCCATGTGAGAGAGAGGGCTGCAGGTAAACAGAGAAGCCCCAAGAGGCTGGGCCCATGGAACCAGTAGCGCACAGAGGCACAGAAAGAGGCCCTGAGGGCCTGGGCCCACAGAGCAGCTCAAGGCTGAGGAGACGAGTCCTGCCATATGCCTGCTCATCACGTGGTAGAACACCAGGATCAACAGTAGCTGACTTTGGTGAGAAAGCATCTCTGATGGCACCTTGATTTGGACATTTCACAGCCTCAGAACTGTAAGCTTTAAACCTAATAAATCTCCCATTATAAAAGCCAACACACTTCTGGTACATCAGCAGCCTTTTGGCAAACTAAGACACTGGCCCATAAAGCAAGTCTCAACACATTGTGAAGGGCTGAAATCTGCCCACAATGCAATTTTACTAGAAATCATTATCAAAAAGGTATTTAGAAACTCCTTGTGTGTTTGGAAACTATGAGATATACTTGGATAAATAAATAAATAGATAAATAAATAAATAAACAAACTATTATTAAATGAACAATAATGAAAATACTGTATGTCAAATCATGGGATGCTCATTAATTTTCAGCCTTTCTTAATTTTCTTAATGCACCTCAACAAATGAGAAAAAGAACAGTATAATAAACTCAAAGTGGAAAGAAATAAATATTAAAATAATAGAAATTAAATAGAAACAAAAATGCAAAGAAATATTTCACAATTCTATTTGGTTGTGTCTAATGATTAATAAAACAGATGCAATTTCCTTGAGACTAATCAAGGAAAAAGGGGGAGCAATAATCAATATGAGGCATTAAATGGAAACCTAAAATAGCCAAGCAATCTTGAAGGAGAACAAAGCTGGAAGACATATTTTAACTGCATATCATGACTTATTATAAAAGCTAATGGGAAATAATATAAAGATGAGAAAAGCAGAAAATAAAAGTCATTATTTTGAGATTTAGTGGGTTGAACAGTAACTCCCAAAAAAGATATACACAAATCCTATCTCCTAGAACTTGTGAATTGACTATTTGGACAAAGGATTTTACAGATGTTATAAAGTTAAGGCTCTCAAAATGAGATCATCCTGGATTTAAGATGGGCCCTAAATTCAATGACAAGTGACCTTATAAGGGTGAGGCAGACACCAGACCCAGAGGAACAGGCAACATGAAAATAGAGGTAGAGACTGGAGTGATGTATCTATAAGCCAAGTGAGGTGGTATGGAACTGTATGTACCCTAGAAAAACATGTTCTTAAATTTAATAACTTCCTGTAGGTGTGAATCCATTGTAAAATCTTCTGATGAGGTTACTTCAGTTAAGGTATAGCTGAAGATGGGTTTTAATCCTATTACTGTAGTCCTTTATAAGAAGAATGAAACTCAGACAGAGAGAGAGAAAGCCAGAGGGAGCAGCCAGAAGCTGAACATCAATGGAACCTAGAAGAGAAGGGAGAGACCAGGAGATGCCACCATGTGCCTTGCCATTGACAAGCTAAGGACCAAGGCACGGAATGGATTCTGTCTCAGAGCTTCCAGAAGGAACCAACACACTGACACCATGACTTTGAACTTCTGGCCTCTAGAACTGTGGGAAAATACATTTATGTTGTGTTAAGCCACCAAGACGGTGGTACTTTGTTCGGCAGCGCTAGGAAACTAAGATATGATATAATTCAGATATTCCACTCCAGGTATTTACTCAAGAAAAATGAAAACATAAGACCACAAAAAAACTTGTACATGAATGTTCACAGCAGAATTATTCATAATCACCAAAAACTGGAACCAACTCAAATGTCCATCAACAGGTGAATTGATAAACAAAAAGTGGTATATCCACAAAAATGGAGTACTATTCAGCCATAAAATGAAAGGAAATACTTACACGTGCTACAACACGGATGAGCCTCAAAATATGCTAAGCGAAAGAAGCCATTTATAAAATAACACATATTATATGTTTCTATGTTTATGAAATGTCCAGAAAAGGCAAATATATAGAGACAGAAAGTAGATTAATGTTTGCCTGGGACTGGACTTGTGAAGGGAGGTTAACCATAGACACAAGGAATCTTATTGGGGATGAAAAATGTTCTAAAACTGGTTTTTGTGATGGGTGTACAACCTGGTGAAGTTACTACAAATCACTGAATGATACAATTAAAATGAACTATTTTATGATGTGTTAAAACTTATTCTTCAACCTAAGGTAAACCATGAACTACAGTTAATAGTACAATTATAAAAAGATGCTATCATCAAGTATAACAAATGTACCACAAATGCAAGGTGTTCATAATAGTGCTGGGCATTTGGGAACCCTGTATTTTATGCATGATTCTTCTGTAAACTCACAACTTCTCTCACTAAAAGATAATAGTAATTTAAAAAAACCCACAAAATCCCAGAATCAGAGTGACCATAAGCTTTGTGAGGGTTTCAGCCAGATGCTGAAGCAGTACAAAACTGTAAATGGATTAGCCTAATCAAGACACTGAAAATGAAGAAACAGAAAATCTCTCATGACGAAATTAATTTAGTGTAAAACTAGAATCATATTTAATGAAGATATGTTGAATGTTTCTCTTGTAAGTTCAGAAACAAATAAAAAAATGTCGACTGCCACCACTTCTGTTCAGCATTGTACTGAGTATCTTAGCCAGGGCAATAAGACAAGATAAAGAAGTAAATGATGTACCGTCTGCAAAGGAAGATGTAAAAATGTCATGTGCAATTACATGATTGTGAATGTGGAAAATGAAAAGGATCCATAAACTATTAGAATTAATAAGTGAATTTAGCAAAGTTTCTGGGTAAAGTTTCAATATACAAAGAGACTCACCTTAGATCCAGGGATGCAAATCAGCTGAAAGTAAAAAGTTGGGAAAAGATATTCCATGCAAACAGTAACCAAAAACGAAAGAAGTTGCTATACTGATATCAGACAAAACAAACTTTAAATGCAAAAAAGTTATAAGAGATACTGAGGGCCATTATATATTAACAAAAGGTACACTCCACTAGGAAGAAGTAAGTTATAAATATCTATGCACCTAGCCAGGTTGTCCCAAAATACATGAGGCAAATTCAGTCAAAACTGAAGGGAGAAACAGACATCTCTACAATAATAGTTGGAGACTTCAAAACACCACTCACATCATTAGATAGAAAACTAGACAGAAGATCAACAAGGAAACAGACACTAAAACAATATGATAAACGGGCTAGACCTAACAGACACATACAAAATGTTGCATCCCAAATCAGCAGGTTATACATTCTTCTCATGTGCTCATGAATCTTTTTCTTGAGGATAGACCACATGTTGGGTCACAAAACAGGTCTCAATAAATATAAAAAGACTGAAATTATTCAAAGCATCTTCTCAGATAATAGAATGAAGCTGGAAATCAATAATAGACAGGAAAGAGGGAAATTCACAAATGTATGGAGGGTAAACCACACAATCCTAAACAATCAGTGGGTCAAAGAACTTGTAAGAGAAATTAGTAAATATATTGAGATTAATGAAAACAAGAACACATTATATCAAATCTTATGGGATACAGAGAAGGCAGTGCTGAGAGGGAAATTTATAGCCCTAAATACCTATATTAAAAAATAAGAAAGAGCTAAAATCAAAGACCTAACTAGCCACTTGGAGAAACTAGAAAAAGAACAGCAAACCATTCCCAAAGCAAGCAAAAGAAAAGAAATAATAAGTATTAGAGCAGAAATAATTAAAATTGAGGACAAAAAAAAAAATAGAGAAAATGAACAAAACTCAAAGCTGGTTCTTTGAGAAAATCAATGCAATTGACAAACCCTTAGTGAGACAAAGAAAAAAAAAAGAAAGATGCAAATAAAATCAGAAATGAAGTGGGGGGGGGAGCAATACAACTGACCCCACAGAAATAAAAAGGATCATAAGAGGATATTATGAGAATTTTATAAGATCAAACTGCTTGTTACCTTTAGTCTTGAATGAGAATTTGACTGAGCATAAAATCCCTGGATTTTATGATAGAACTTTATGGGTGTTGTTCCAATATCTTTGATTATTAAATGATCTATGAGAAAATCTGAATTCCACCAAACTAGATAGCCTAGATAAAATGGACAAATTTCTAGAAATGCACAATCTACATCAGATCTACAAGAAATACAGAAACTCAACAAAATTTAAAGAGATTGAATCTGTCATCAAAAATCTGAATCTGTCATCAAAAATCTCCCAACAAAGAAAAGTCCAGGTCCAGATGGCTTCACAGGTGAATTCTACCAGGCATTTTGAGAAGAATTAACACCAGCCCTGTTTAAATTCTTCCAAAATATTGAAAAGGAGGAAAAATGACCCAACACATTTTATGAAACCAACACCACCCGAATACCAAAGCCAGATAAAGATACTACAGGAAAGGAAAATTACAGACCAATCTCTCTAATGAACATAGATGCAAAAATTCTCAGCAAAATACTTAGAAATAGAATCCAACAGCATATCTAAAGAAGTATACACCATGACGAAGTAGGATTTATTCCTGGTATGTAAGGGTGGTTCAACACAAGAAAATCAAGTGGTGTAATATACGACATTAACAAATTGAAGGAAAAGAACCGCATGATCATCTTGATCGATGCAGAAAAGGCATTTGACAAAATCCAGCATCCTTTCTTGATTAAAATACTTCAAAAGATAGGAATAGAAGGAAAGTTCCTAAATATGATAAAGAGCATATATGAAAAACCAACAGTCAACATCATAATGGGGAAAGGCTGAAAGCTTTCTTTCTAAGATCAGGAACAAGAAAAGGATGCCTACTGTCACCACCGTTATTCATCACTGTACTAGAAGTTCTAGCTAGAGCAATTAGACAAGAAAAAAATAAAAATAAAAAGTATTCAAATAGGAAAAGAAGAAAAACTCTCACTATTCGCAGATGACACGATCCTATATCTAGAATATTCCAAAATGTCTACAACAAAGCTACTTTTGAGCTAATAAACAAGTTCAGCAAAGTGGCAGGATACAAGAGCAACATGCAAAAATCAGTAATTTTTCTGTACACTAGTATTGAACAATCTGAGGAGGAGATCAGGAAAAAATTTCATTTACAATAGCAACAAAAAGACTCAAATACCTAGGAATCAGTTTAACCAAAGATGTAAAGTACCTGTATTCATAAAACTACAAAACACTGCTAAAAGAAATCAAAGAAGACCTAAACAAATGGAAAGGCATTTCATGTTCATGGACTGGAGTGCTAAATATCATGAAGATGTCAATCCTACTCAAACTGATTTATAGATTCAATGCAATACCAATCAAAATCCCAACAGCCTATTTTACAGAAATAGAAAAGGCAATTACCAAACCTATTTGGAAGAGAAAGGGCACCCAAAATAGCCACACATCCTAAAAAAGAAGAGTGATATGGGAAGACTCTCACTGCTTGACCTTGAAACGTATTACAAAGCTACAGCGGTCAAAACAGCATTGCATTGGCATAAAGATAGACAAATCAATCAGTGGGATAAAACTGAGAGTTCAGAAATAGACCCTCATCTCTATGCCAACTGGTTTTTGGCAAACCTACCAACTCCATGTTGATAGGACAAAACAGTCTCTTCACCAAATGGTGCTGGGAGAACTAAATCTCCATAACCAAAAGAATGAAAGAAAACCCCTATTTCACTCCCAATACTAGAGCCAACTCAAAATGGATCAAAGACCTAAATATAAAAGCCAGGACCATAAAACTATTAGAAGAAAATGTAGGGGAAGCAGATGTGGCTCAGGCAACTGGGCTCCCGCCTTCCACATGGGAGCTCATTTGGATCCTGGTGCCTCCTAAAAAAGATAATGAGCTGGAGCAATGGGCAGGAGCAGCAAGCTGACACAACAAGAGACACAAGAAATAAAAACATAATGAGAGACACAACAAATCAGGAAGCTGAGGTTCCGAGTGCCTCTTAAAGAAGACAGCAAGCTGACACGATAGGCAGGCGCAGTGAGCTGAAGCAACAAGCTGACACAACAAGAGACGCAGAGAGGAACATAATGAGAGACACGACAACAAAGCAGGGAGTGGAGGTGGCTCAAGCAATTAGGCACCTCCCTCCCACATCAGAGGTCCCAGGTTCAGCTCCCAGTGCCTCCTAAAGAAACAAGAAAGACGAACAGACACAGTAAGTGAAAAACAATAAGGAGGTGGGACGAAATAAATAAATAAATCTTAAAAAAAAAAAAAAAAAGAAAGAAAATGTAGGGAAACATCTTAAAGATCTAATGTAGGTGGTGGTTCTTGGACCTTATACCCCAAGCACAAGCAACAAAAGAAAAAATAGATAAATGGGACCTTCTCAAAATTAAACACTTTTGTGCCTCAAAGGACTTTGTCAAAAGGGCAAGAAGGCAGCCGACTCAATGGAAGAAAATATTTGAAATCACATATCTTTTAAGGATTTTATATCCATGATATATAAAAAGATGCTACAATTCAACAATAAAAAGAAAAATGACCCGATTAACAAATGGGCAAAATACCTAAATAGACATTTGTCCAAAGAAGAAATGCAAATGGCAAAAAAAATATGGAAAAATATTCAACATCACTAGCTATTACGAAAATGCAAATCAAAACTACAATGAGATATCATTTTTAAACCTATTAGAATGGCCACTATTAAAAAGACAGGGAAGCGGATGTGGCTTAAGCAGTTGGGCGCCCATCTACCAGATGGGAGGTCCTGGGTTTGGTCCCCACTGCCTCCTAAAGAAGATGAGCAAGACAGCAAGCTGACATGATGGGCTGGCGTGGCGAGCTGACGTAACAAGATGAACACAATGAGAGACACAACAAGCAGGGCACGGATACACAATGAGAGACACAACAAGCAGGGCACGGATGTGGCTCAAGCGATTGGGTGCCACTCTCCCACATGGGAGATCCCGGGTTCAGTTCCTAGTGCCTCCTAAAAAAAAAAAAAAAAAAAAAAAGACGAGCAGACAGCACACAACGAACAGACAAAGAGACTAGACAGCAAGTGCAAACACAATGAGGGGGGACAGAAATAAAAAAACAGACAGACAGAAAACTACAAGTCTTGGAGAGGATGTTGAGAAATAGGAAAATTTATTCACTGTTGCTGGGAATGTAGTATGGTAAAGCCACTATGGAGGACTGTTTGGAAGTTCCTAAGGAAGCTGAATATAGATTTTCCATGTGACTTGGCAAAACTACTACTAGGTATATACCCAGAAGAATTGAGAGCAGTGACACAAACAGACACCTGCACACCAACATTTATAGCAGCATTATTCACAATTGCTAAAAGATGGAAACAACCCAGGTGTCCATCAACCGATGACTGGATAAACAAATTGTGGTGTATACATATGATGGAATATTATGTAGCTGTAAGAAGAAATGAAGTTGTGAAGCATATGACAACATGGATGAACCTGTAGGACATTATGCTGAGTGAAGCAAGCCAGGCACAAAAGGACAAATAACGACTGCGCTATTATGAACTAAATATATTGTGTAAACTCGTGGAGTTAATAACTAGAATATAGGTCATCAGAAAATAGAATAATGTTAGAGAATAGAAAGCTGAGGTACAATCTGTGCAGAACTGGTAAAAAGGTTGTAAGTTTTTGGAAATGAACAGAAATGATGAAAGGCCAATGTAGTGCTTGTAATTAGCAGTGCTGATATAGAGGTATGACAATGGTTGAAAGGGAAAGTCTAAGGTCATGTATATTACTAGAAGGAAAGCTAAAAAATGTAACATGGGACTGTAACATGGGACTATACATGTGAAATATGAATATAGGTAATATTGCATATAGAAGAATGTTTTTCTTTGAAACTGAACAATTGTATGTTAAATGTTACAAGATGTTAATATCAGGAAAAAATACACCAAAGCAAACTATGGCAAGTAGTGTATAGTAATATGTTCATAATCTTCTATTAAGGGTAAAAAAAAAAAAAAGGAAATATACTAAGTGAAAGAAACTAGGCAAAAGGTACTACATATTGTTTGACTCTATCTATACAAAATATAAATACAAATATATTATATGAAAACAGAACAGCAGCTATGTATGGAATGGGAAGGATAGAGAGATTGAGAGGTGATTATTAAGAGAGAGAGTGTTTGTTTGTTTTTTGTTTTTTATTAGTAGTATTGTTGGAGTAATGAAAATACTCTAATAATGACTGAAGTGATGAATGCACAACTATGTGATTATACCAAATACCAATGACTGTATACTCTGAATGGATTGTATGCTTTATGAATATGTATCAATAAAATTGATTTTTAAAAATCAATTATATTATATATAGGTAATAAATAAGAAAATAAAATTAAAAAACAAGACCATTTACAGTATCAAAAAAACATCAAATATCTAAACATGTATCTGATAAAAGATGTGGAAGACCTCTACTCTCAAAACTATAAAACATTCATGAGATGAATTGAAGAAAATTTAAATAAATTTTAAATCTCAATAAATGTAAGTATATATAGTGTGATGGTTTGATGCTGGATGGACCCCAGGAAATTATGTCCTTAGAGTTAATCCATTCTTGTGAGTGTAAACCTATTATAGGTGGGACCTTCTGATTGGATTACATCAGTAGGGCGTGACCCACTGTAGGTCTTAATGCACTTACTGGAGTCCTTTATAAACAGGATGAATACAGATGAAACCCACAAAAGTACAGAGAAAGAAAGCCACAGGAACAGAGAGAAACCCACAGAAGCTGAGAGAAAGCCATGAAGCTAGAAGCTGTGGGCAATGGAGCCTAGAGGAGAAGGGAGAGACCAGCAGACGTTGCCATGTGCTTGCCATGTGACAGAGTCCAGGATTGCCAGCATCTGGTCCTTGGGGAGAAAGCATCTCCTGATGATGCCTTGATTTGGATATTTTTCTCAGTCTTAGAACTGTAAGCTTGCAAGCCAATAACCCCCCATTGTAAAATCCAATCCATTTCTGGTATACTGCTTTTGGCAGCTTTTAGCAAACCAAAACAGATTTTGGTACCAGGAAGGTGTGGTGCATGCGGCTATTGCAAATACCAAAAATGCTAAAGAGGATTCTTAATTGGCAAATGAGTAGAGGTGGGAAGAATTGTGAGACACTTGAAAGAAAAGGCCTAGATTGCTATTAAGACACTGTTGGTAGAAATATGGATGCTGAAAGATACTTCTGATGAGGTCTTAGACAGAAATGATGAACATGTGTTTGTAAACTGGAAGACCACCCTTGTTTTAAAGTAGTAGTGAACTTGGCAAAACTGTGTTCTGATGTCAGATGGAAAGCAGAATTTGAAAGTCACAAGCTTGGATATTTAGCTGAGATTTCCTTACTAAATGTGGAAAGTGAGGTCTGGCTTCTGCTTGTAGCTTATAGTAAAATGTGAGAGGAAAGGAAAAGCTAAGAACTGAAATCTTGGGCACTAAGAAACCAGAAATTGATGGTTTGGAAAATTCTAAGCTTCCAGAAAATGATTCCCCAAAGAATACTGCCTCATGTGAGGATTTAACTGAACTTGGAACCTGCCAGCCATTTCGGTGTAAGTCAGGTTGGAAATGCAGTTGTGGAAAGCCCTATTGTCTGATGATGGTTGGGACCCCTGCATGCTGCATGAAAAAACCAACAATTTTTTTTGCAAGATCTGTATGAATAGCACCACTACCACCCTGGACTAAAAGGGACAGAAAAGCGAGAGATTGAAGGAAAAATGACTTCAAAGGCAGAACTATGAAAGCTGAGGTCTGGACTGAAGACATCTTCCTGGGCCAGGAGAGCAAGCCCACCCATGTGTGTTAAAAGGGTGAGTATGCCTGGCACTTGAAGAGGGTGAGCCTTCCACCCCATTGTTTAGGAAGAGTATCACTGCCCCAGTCTTGAGAGAGAGTAGAGCACATTCCTTGGGAATTGGAGAGAGTCTGGCCACCATCCCACTATTCTAAGGCAGTTGAACCTGTGCCCTGGAGACTGGGGAGATTCTGGCTGTCATCCCAGTGTTCCCAGAGGGTGGGGCCTAGAGTTCAGCGACCACTCAGATACTTGATGAGGGTGGAACCGAGAACACGGCCACCGGGGAAGACCTTGGAAAGGGTGGGACTGCCGCTCTATCAAGGCCCTAGGACAAGAAACCATGGTTCCATAGAGATGACTCTCAGACCTTGAAATCTAATGGAGTATGCCCTGCAGGTTTTCAGAACTGTTTGGGACCTCTGACCTATTTTCCTTCCAATTTCTCCCTATGGCAATGAAAGCATGTATCCTTTGACTGCCCCTCTTTTGTATATTGGGAGCAGATAATTTGTTCTCAGTTTCACAGGTCCACATCCTGAGGGAAATTTTGACCCAGGAAAGATGTCTATAACTGATATTGATGAGACTTTGTATTTAATATTGTTACTGAAATGATTTAAGGTTTTAAAATATTGTGTTGGAATAAATCTACTTGCATATGGAAAGAACATGTCTTTCTGGGGTCCAGAGGGTGGAGTATCATGGTTTGATGCTGGATGGATCCCAGAAAATTATGTCCTTAGAGCTAATCCATTCCCCTGTGTTATAAACCTATTGTAGGTGGGACCTTCTGATTAGATTACTTCAGTAGGGTATGACCCAGGGTGGGTCTTAATCCTCTTACTGGAGTCCTTTATAAGTAAGATGAATACAGAGAGAAACCCATAGAAGCTAAGAGAAAGCCACGAAGCCAGAAGCTGTGGGACTGGCAGAGGCCGCCATGTGCCTTGCCATGTGACAGAGGAGTCCAGGATCATCAGCAGTCGGTCATCAGGGAAAAAGTATAGCCTGATGATGCCTTAATTTGGACACTTTTCTCAGCCTTAGAACTATAAGCTAGCAAGCTAATAAAACTCCACTGTAAAAGCCAACCCATTTCTGGTATATTGTTTTCAGCAGCTTTTAGCAAACTAAATCATGTAGACAGAATAAAAGACTCAATACTCTTGGAAGATAGTGTAGATGTTCTTTTCCCTATTCCTCCTGCTAAGTACAATAAAAAACCCTGGCCACTATATATAAAATGAACATAAGAACAGTGAAAAATGGAGAGAAGAAGGCAGACCATCTAGGGATACTGTGACCCAGAAATGACAGAGTGGTGAGTTCCCTGTGTTTTCCTTTGCCTCATATATACCAGACCTGGAAGTAAAGAAGCCAGAAAACTGGAAATGTCAGCAGGTGCAGACAAAGAAAAGCCCAAACAAAAGCCTTGCTCTCTTTAGTCAGAGGACCAGGAAAGGGGTAACCTAGTGTATTATTAGTCAGCCAAAATGGGTGCTGATGCAAAGTACCAGAAATCTGTTGGCTTTTATAAAGGGTATTTATTTGGGGTAAAATCTTACAGTTACAAGGCCCTAAAGAGTCCAACTCAAGGTTACTTCTTCACTCAAGTCTGTTGCCACGTGTTGAAGCAAGATGGCAGGCGACCTCTGCCTGGTCTCTCCTTCCTTCTTCCTCTTAAGGCTCCGTGGGCCCAGCTTCTTCTATTCTCAGCTGTAGGCTAGCATGGGGCTTGTCTCTCTTCCTGGGGATTTAACTGTTTGAGCCTCCTCCCTTCTGTCAATGGCAGGACCTAAATGACCAAGTTCTCTCTTCTTCCGCATCTGTGGAGCTCTCTCTAGTCCCATGTATCTTCTTCTGTGTTCTCCTCGAGTGAGTGTCCGTTTATATAGCCCTCCAAGGGGGCAGGGACTCAACTCTGCACGCCCTTATGACATTGTCAAATCAAAGCCCTAATCTTACCATAGGCAAGTAAACGTAAAACCTTTGAATTTAATACAATCAAAGGGTACACACCCAGAGGAACAGACCAGATTACAAACATAATCTATATCTCTTTTTGGAATACATAAATAATATCAAACCTCCCCACATAATAACACAGAAAACTTTTAGATAATAGCAGCTCAACTCTAGTAAAACACTACAGAAAAAAAAAAAAACCTGTGGGCCATCACCATTTGTACAAGTAAAGGCCAAGCGGCGAGCCTAGATTTCCACCCTCTGAGGCTGTAACAAGGTGCCCAAAAGACCCCCAGATTGGTGTCAGAGAAGAACAAGTAGAGAGCTTAGGGAGCTGGGACCTTCATCTCTGCTGGCTGATATAGGTCCCTCTCCCCAATCACCCACAGCATCAGTGGAGACCATGTGGGGAGCCTGGAGTTCCAATCCTTCCCAGAAGTAATGAAGCACCCTCCCACCTCCCTGCTGGGGTGGTGTCAGAAAAGGCCTAGTTTAGAGTCAGGACTTTCATCATTGCCCAGCAATAAAGGCCATCCCCACAGTCATATCAGTGGAGACAAGGTGAGTTCCTGGAAATATCATTACCAACCAGCAGCAACAAAGAGCCCAACTTCCCTGCCCTTGAGTGTTAACAGAGGTCAAGTTGGGAACACGGCTCTGCTTCCACCTAGCAATAATGAGATGGCTTCCCTCTCTTCAACTGCTAGAGAAGTATCTGAGAATGCTACCTAAACAGGATTCATAATTTAAAAACTCCCAAAAGGAAATCTCCAGGCAGAGATAGTTTCACTGGACAATTCTACCAAACTTTTAAAGAATTAACACCAATTCAAAATAATCTCTTCCAGAAAATAGATGAGGAAGAAACACTTCCCAACTCATTCTATGAAGCCAGTTTGTCCAAATACCAAAATCAAAGTACAAAAAAGGAAAACTACAAACCTTCATGAATTTAGATGCATGAAATCTTAAGAAAATATTAGCAAATGGAATTCAGCTATATATTTTATTATACACATGAAGAAGTGGTTATTCCAAGGATGCCAAGGCTAGTTCAATATTCAAATATAGATCACTATAATCAACCATATTAACTGGCTAATAAAGAAAAATCACATGAACAAATCAATTGATGTAGAAAAAACTCAATATGGATTTATGATTAAAATTCTTAGAAAAATAGGAATACATGAGAACTTCCTCAACTGTATAAAGAAAATCTAAAAAAACCCTACAACTAACATTATACTTAATGGTGAAAGACTGAATGTTTTCCTCCTAATAACAGTAACAAGGCAAGGATGTCTGGTCTCACCATTCTTATCCAACATAGTGTTGGAAGTTCTAGCCAATCCAAAAGGCAAGGAAAGAAATAAAAGGCATACAATTAGAAAGGAAGAAATCAAACTGCCCCTATTTGCAGATGAAATAATTGTCTGGAAGGAAATTCCCCAGGAATCCACAAAAAGCTCCTAGAATTAATGAGTTCAGCAAAGGCACAAGATACAAAATAAATATACACAAATCAATTGCATTTCTATATATTAGCAATGAACACATGGACACTGAAATTAATAATACAATACCATGTAAAATCACTCAAGAAAAATGGACACAGGTATACATCTAAGAACACATAAAGGACTTATATCCTAAAAACTGAAAAACACAGATGAAAGAAATCAAAGATCTAAATAAATGGATAGACACACTGTGTTCATGGATTGGAAGACTCGCCATTGTAAAGATGTTTAACGCAATTCCTATCAAAACTCTAGCAAGATTTATTGTAGATATAAGATTATTCTAAAACTTATTTGAAAAGATTAAGAAATAAGAATAGCTAACACAATTTTGAAAAAGACTAAAGTAGGAGGAATGAGTCTGTATTATTTGACTTACTATAGTATTCAAGACTGTATGGTATTTTCAGAGGGAAAGACACATAGACCAGTGGAATGAAACAGAGAACCAAAACACACCCATGCAAATATGCCCAACTTATTTGGGGGTGGGAGTGGTATTTAGGCTTTTATTTGCCATAAAATAAGCTCTAGCAACTGAAATAATTTTTTAAAATACAGAATATAACGAAGACATTTTTAAAAAGTTGCCCATATTCACACTGTTTAATCCCCTTGATAATTCCTTTTTTTTTTTTAGGAGGCACCCGGAACCAAACCTGGGACCTCCTATGTGGGAAGAAGGCACTCAAGAGCTTGAGTTACATCTGCTCCCCAGATAATTCCTTTTGATAGTTATAAAAAGATCACAAAAAAGAACAATATCACATACACATTCTTTAGTCATATGCAAACAATTAAATTCCTTTATGATGCCATCTTTTCTATCCTCTTCCTGGGAAGAGATTGCTTGTCAATATGTTTGCATATCTTATAATGAATTATATACTAGAACTTTTTTTTTCTTAGCTCTTTCAAATTTCATGATATTTAGAGTACTAAAATGGTCTTTGATGTTTTAATGCAGTGCTATTCAAAGTGCAGCCACAATGAAAAACAGCTGGATGGTTACTCAGAGAGTTAAACACAGAACTATCATATGACCCAGCAATCCCACTTCTAAGTATGTTTCCCAGTGGAAGTTTGAGATTATTTTATGAATCCCCCCAAAAAAAGAAATATTATGTTTGTAAGATAATCTATTCCTCTGGGTGTGATACCCTTTGGCTGCATTAAATTCAGTTGAGGGGCCTTTGATTAGATTACCTAGGGCTTCTGATTCAACTAAGTCAGTAGGCATGACTCAGGTTGAGTCCCCGCCCCCCTGCTGGGTCTGATATAAACAGACACTCACAAAGACACACTTGGAAGAGAGAGCTCTGTCATTTTTGATCTTGCCATGTGACAGAAATGAGAAGGCTCAAACAGCTGAGGCCCCAGGACGAGCCATTTTGCCTGAGAGCTCACAGATGACCTTGTGAAGAAAGCAGGAAGCCCTAAGAGACAAGCCCCATGCCAGCCTGCAGCTGAAATCTGGAAGAAGCAGAGCAGCTGAGCCTGAGAGAGGAAGTCCAGAGTGGAAGAGATTACCTGCCATCTTGCTTCAACGCATGGCAGCTGATTTTGGTGAGAAAGCACCTTTTATGGTACCTTGAGTTGGACTTTCCACAGCCTTGGGACTGTAAGCTTTTACTCCAAATAAATACCCTTTATAAAAGCCAAAAGCTTTCTGGTACTTTGCATTGGCACCCATTTGGCAGACTAATACAACACCAAAGAATTGAAAGCAGGAACTTGGACAGAAATTTATACACCAATGTTTATAGCAGCATTATTCACAGTAGTCAAAGGAGGAAGCAACCCAAATGTCCATCAGCAGATGAATGGATAAACAAAAGGTGGTATATAAGTACAATGGAATATTACTTGGCCTTAAAAAGGAATGAAATCCTGATACATGTCACTACATGATGAACCTTGAAGAGATCATGTTGAGCAATATAAGTCAGACACACACACAAAATATTGTATGATTTCACTTATATGATAACTAGAATATGCAAATTCATACATACAGAAAGTAAAGTACAGGTTACCAGGGGTGGGAGAATAGGGAATGGGAAGTTAATATTTAATAGGTAATAGAGGTAATAGAGTTTCTGTTTGGGATGATGGAAAGTTTTGGTAATGCATGGTGGTGATGGTAGTACAATACTGTGAATGTAATTAATACCACTGAATTGTAACTTGAAAGTGGTTCAAATGTGAACTTTGATGATATATATATGTTACCACAATAAAAAATTTTTAAATATTAATTTTTGGCAATGGAGAAATGAATACAGGTCCAAACGTCAAAAAGGTCTAGAAATACAGGTAAAATAGTTATCAGTGGGGAAGAAAGAAAGCAGCACTTCTTTGAAATGAGAGAAAAATAAGTGAGAAGTGAAACAAGGAGCCTGGCAAATGGGGGTAAAGATGAAGCTCCTCTGATAGCTCCCGTTGAAAGGACTTCAATGTCTTCCCAGTTTAAAGTCTTTTCTCCACAGGCCTTGGACCTTTGAAGAGAGTTTTCTAAACATCTCAGGGGATCCTTAACTCAGTGGGCTATAACCTGTGGTGGCTTCTCCCTGACTGATTTGCTATCACTTACCTGTGTACCAACTTCTTGTCCCTTCCCTCACTATCATCCAGGGTTCTTTTTCTTGCTCTAATAAGGTAATCACATCTGGCTTAGGAATGGAATATCCTGCTCAGGAGAAAAGAAATGCCACATGATATAGAAATTTTTAAAATAATGTAAGTTCAAATTCAGACTTAGTTACATTCATAATAAACAGTAAGTCAAAATGCTACTTGATAAAACCTTCAGAGCACAGAAGAAAATGGTCATTAAAGAACAGTCACATTAAGATATTACGACATTTACATGACCTTAGGTCTAAAGAGACCAGATGGGAGATGGGAAATGTCTGCTCTGCTTTTAGGTTATAGAGAAGGGCTGCGAGAACAGACTCTGGAGCCATAGGGCCTAGGTTCAAATCCTCTCTGCTACCTCCAGTTATGTAACCTTGAAAAGTTACTTACCCTCAATGTGCTGCACTTTTATCAAATGTAAAATGCAGCTATTACTATTATTAATTTCATAGAGTTGTTGTTAGAATTAAATGAACATATGTAAAAGGCTTAGGAAAATACCTAGTACATAGAAATATTTTTGTTGTGGTAGTTATCTTACTAAGAGAAGAATAATTAGTTTCCTGAAACACTTCCAGGTCCTTTTTCAGATATTACTTTAAATGGAAAATGCAAAACTCATGGACTGTAACATTCAATCACAAAGCAAGTTAAAGAGAAAATGTCACTTCTAGGATGCTTGAGATTTAAATGAATATTGTTAACCCAATACACCATAGTGGTTCTTTTGATAATCAAAGAAAACCAGAGCCCTGAGATTAACTGTTCTCCTTGTAGGTGGGCCAGAAATTAACATAGAGCAACTACAGGAATTCAAAGCATACACATCATATGAAATCTGGTTTCTTTGAAAATGTCACAGAACTCAAATCTGGGAATTACAAGCAATTACAGGAAAGGCCAGAGGGAGGAGAGAAGGCTACTGAAGGGTGGGGAAGATGAAGGCGCCTAATGCAGGTGCCCATTTCCAATGCACCAATGCTCAAAGCATTTCTTTAGGAAAAAACAGAGCTCTGAAATTCAATAGTGGGGAAAGCTGATATTCCTGAAAACAGACTGTAAATTATTTGGGGCAGATATCCTTACCCAGTGAGACTAGGTTGCTATAGTTCTCCAACATAACATCCCTGTACAAGTCTCTCTGAGTGGGGTCTAGGCACTCCCACTCCTCCTGAGAGAGGTCTATGGCCACATCCCTGAATGCCAACGACACCTGAAATGACAAACCATATATTATAAATAAAACTTTTATTTAAAAATGTATTTGCAAGATGGAAAACTGCTTTGCAAGAAGGAGGCAACAGAGCTAGCAAGGAAGTGGGGTTCAAACCTGTGAAACGTAGGGAAGACTAAGGGATTCAGTGTTTCTGAAGTAGAATGCCTATATGATTTTTTAAAAATACTGTTGATTCAAACAAAATGTCTTGTATGTCATAGGATAACATAATTATCCAAGGGTCTGGGAATGAATAAAATAATCAAAGGTTCCCAGTTAAATGAAACAGCATAAGTAAGCATGCTGCCTATTGTGTGCCTGCATTTTAAGCTCTGAATAAATGTGAGTTCCATTATCCTCTTTTCCCTTCAAGGAATTAAAAAAAGAGAAATTAAGGAATCTTCCCCCCCTCCCCAAAAAAAAGTACTCTAAAAATCTCTCTCTCTCAGAAAATAGGAATTGATTAACATTATGTGATTTCATGGAATCTCAGGTTCATCATTATGCAAGATTATGTCAAGCATTTTTCCTTGTTGTAATGAATGACAAAGACTTCAATTAATTTATTGGCTTGCTAATCGTCCCTCTTGTGGATCTATCAGACCAATTCTTCTTTTATATTTAGGCACATAGGTTGGACTCCAATCCTGGGAGTCTCTTTTCATCCCCCACTCAGGGATCTGGAAGGTCTTCTTACCTACCACCACCACTGTAACTCATAAGCACTTGCCTTGTTTCTGAGCTAGAAGATGCTGAGGTAGGATGAGCCACAATGACAGTTATGCCACTGGAGACAGCACAACTTCCTCAACCACAAAATTGACCTTTCATCCATTGTTCATCCCTCAGGGACCCTCCGGATAGATCCTTTATGTCCCCATATGCAGGCCCCAATCACACTCCAATCCAGTCCTACAAGCCTCTCAAGGCATGAGAACTCATCATATGCAGAACACTCAACATTAAATTTCATCTTATCAACCTGCAAAACTCAGGTCTGTGGAGAAGGTGGAAGCTTCACCATAAGTCTGTTGGAACCATCGCCTCTATGTTGTGGAATCATGATTCTGACAAGAGAAGTTCAAATATTTCCCTCGAGGGACTTCACCTTTCACTGCTCCATCAATGCTCCTCAGAGAGGCCAGGAGATGGTCAATGATGAATAGTGAATTCAGGTATGAGAGAAGAGGGGCAGAAGGGGAGGATCCTAGGCTGGGATGGGAGTATGGGGAGCAGGCTCAGCAATAGGGCCCTATTAGGAAGGAAGTCTCAGGATAATAAAAACAATCATATGAATTCAAAAACAGTATTTCAAGGAGGAGAAACACGAACTTACATGGGCCATGGTTTTAGAACTGCAAGAACTTGACAGTCCTCTTTCAGCTTCCTCTACTGGAAAAGCAGAGGCCAGAGAGGCCAGGGCTGGGGGAGGAATAAGAGGCTTTGAGATCAGATGTGTCTCAGAACTCCCAAAATAAGTTATATTTATGTGATCCCAATTTTTCCTTCATTTCTACTTCCAACCCCACCATGCCCCATATATAAACTGGGGGAGCCAAGAGAGAGTGTAGATAAAGCTAAACCTTCCCCATGCCATAAGGAACCAGCTATGTAAGTGTAGATACAGAACAAAGGCCTACTGTACTGAGGCCACACCAGGCACTCCAACAGAAGAGTCTCTGACCCATTCCAATTTCTGATCTGCAGCTGAGACCGAACTGTTGAATCCTGCCCTAAGCAGATCCTCTTTCCTCCATGTCCACCTTCTAGCACTGAAAACAGGCCGCCCCATCCAAAACAGACTATCATTCATGACTAGGACAAGTGCCTGGACTCTACAGACATAAAGGCAGAAAACAAGAAGCAGCCTTTCCCACAACAAAACTACACTTACCCACATGAATCTGTTTCCCACTCAGAACTACAGCCCCCAGAATCCTCTGGGCTCACCAGCCTCTCTCCCCATTTGGGACTGTTATATTGCTTTTGTGCATAAAGTCAATGAACATCCCAAACTCTCCAATCAAGGATAGGGAGAGGTGAATTCATGCCCATAATGATGAGGTGACAACAAAAGTAGGTATTTTTTAGGATCTTCTCTGTAATGAGTCCTTTAACACATTAACATTTAATCCTGCAATATAGTTATCTCCATTCAACAGATGAGGTAATGGAGGTTCAAAGTAAAGTTCCTTGCCCAAATGCAGAGTTAATAAGAAGCAGAGCTATGATCTGAATACACATTTCTCTAAATATGCCAGTTCTCTCTCAACTCTGGCTTTTGTCTCTGAAGCCCAGGATTTTCTTGAGTGAAACCTAAGTATAGGTAATTCACTAAAAAATAACATATCATTCATAAAAGTTATTAAATTTCAAAACAATTGAGGAGATACTTGCTAAGGAAACAAGGATATTGTTTCCAGTTTTTAGACTGATAGCTTTAAAAGACTGATGATAGGGAGTGGATGTGGTTCAAGTGGTTGAGCGCCTGTTTCCCACATGGGAGATTCCAGGTTCGGTTCCCAGTGTCTCCTTAAAAACAAACAAACCAACCAAAATAAACAAGTAAACAAATGAAAAAACTAACTCAGGGGAGCCGATGAGGCTCAATGGTTAAGCGCCAGCTTCCCACATACAAGGTCCTGGGATCAATTACCAGGCCTGGTACCTCAAAAAAAAAAAAAAAAAAAAAAAAAAAAAAATGACTGATGATAGATCATATGAGCACAGTTATAGGGAAATGTAAATGCTGTAGATGCTATAGATTTGGGCAAACTTGAAACAGGGCAAATAAAAGTAACCATGTAAGCATAATTCTGGGACTCTGTCCAAAGGAAATGGTTATAAATGTATATAACGATGTCTGCAGAGATGACAGAGTTCAGCATTCTGAGTCCAGCAACAGCTGACTGGGTAAGTAAATTACAGATCATCTATGTAATGGAATATTAAGTAGCTATTAAGTATCATACTAAGTTATAGAAAACATTTAAAGAATGTGGAAATATTCAGGATAAATTGTAAATATAAAAATCAGGGGAAGCGGCTGTGGCTCAATCAGTAGGGCTCCCGTTTACCATATGGGAGGCCCCGGGTTCGGTTCCCGGTGCCTCCTGGTGAGGGCAGGCCTACCCGCACGGTGTGGTTAGCTGACCCAGCGAGCACGAGCAGCAAGGGGGGGTGTGAATGAATAAAAAAAAAAAAAAAAAAAAAAAAAACAAACAAACAAAAAAAATCAGGTTAAAAAACATACTTTACAATATCATTACATTTGTAAATAATATACACACACACATATACAAAGACAGACAGGAAGAAAGGCAGATAACAAAATAGAGAAAAAAGTCCAGAAAGCTATATATCCATATGTTAATGCTGTTGAGCTGCATAATATAGTTTTGATATTCTTTTTTCTTAAGTAAAATCTATAATTTTAAAAAACAAATTTAAATACACAGGCATATATATATTTATTTAATTTTGATAAAAGAAAGCTTTTAAAAAAAAAATAAGTCTTTTTTTTAACTTGGAGAAAAGTTCAGGTTAATCTAATCATAGCCATTTTATTTTTATTGGATGTCATTTTTTCTTCAGCTCCTAAAATCTTTTTTTTATTTTTTCCTGTATGACCATGTGTATCAATGTACTGCAATGTCTTGTAACATATTGATGCTGGTCTCAATGAGGCTTCCTTTCACCCATCTCCCACAGATGTATTCCTGACAATTAATTTTGCTCTGAAACTGTTCTTTCAGCCATGATATCTTCCAAACTGTGACTGAATCATCTTGTTCCAATAGTCTCACTCTGACTCCAACATCATTAGAATAAAAACTGTAAGGTATGAAATTCTGCTGTCTAATACAATAGTCACTTGTCACATATGGTTATTTATATTAATATTTAAATTAAGTAAAATTAAGTTTAAAATTTTAGCTCCTCAGTTGTACTAGCACAATAACCACATGTGGTTAGTAGTCACCATATTGAAGAATGTAAACATAGAACACATCATCATCATAGAAAGTTCTATTGGACAGTGCTCATAGAATCCATGAGTCTCCACAGAGTTCCCGTGAGTCAGAATAATTTAGCCAAACCTGACAGAGGTGGCTAGAGAAATAATGACATCTCCTATGAACTCCTAAGATGTGACCTGAATTTCTCCAGCAGCTTTAATAACCTTACTCAAATCTATTCTGATTTTATATTCTTTGCTTGATTACAAGTAATTTAAGGGTATCAACTATGTGTTTTTAGTTCTTGTATTCACCAAATTACTATCACAAGATCCAGCATACAGCAAGCCCTATCTGACATTTGACTAAAATTACATTTTTAGGAATTTTTTCTTAGTAAATAGCTATAAAAGCATATTAAGATATATGCATAAGGTGTGTAGCATATAATAATTTATAATAACCAAATATTAGAAACATAAATAGCTATAGTAGGCAACAGGTTAAATAAATTATGAACAGTTATGACAGCATACTAAGACATTATTTACTAATTGTATTGGTCCATATTTATTGTTGGACAAAGACATTCATGAATTGCTGATTGAAAGGGGCAAATTACAGAAGTACATAAAATGACAGGAGGGGTTATAATGTCATCATTAGGAACACAGACTCTGTTGTCAGACTTTCAGAATATGAATCTCGGTTTGACAGCTCCTAACTTTTCAGTTAGTTCACTGGTAAACTAGAGATAAGAACAGCACCTAACTTATGGAATTGTCATAAAGACTGAGATAATACCTATAAGCCATTTAATAGCATATAATTTCTTAATAAAAGTTAGATAGTATTACTAAAATAAAGGACATTAAATGTCCCTTAGTCCATTGTTATTAATTAAAATAATTTTGTTTCCTTTTTTCTCAGAGCAAAATTTGAGTCTCAGGCCCACTCTTTTTAATAATATTTTAAATATTTTAGAGCTAAGCCTTGAAAATGCAATTCTTTTAAATCACATTAGCAAAACAGATTCTCCAAAAGATAACCAGAAATCTTCACTTTGTCCCTGGATCTATCAAAGAGGAGACATCATTCTTCAACACAAAACTAGCTAAAAGAATCTAATAAGGTACTAAATGAAGAACTTTAATAAGAGTTCTTGTTCTCTTATCTTATATATAAAGATTATGTGATTATAGCTATTATCATAATATTCTGTCCTCTACTATTATAAATCTGTCCTTCAAAATGTTATTTATATAATGGAGCCTTAAAAGACCCCTGGACCAGAGAGTATCGCTATGTCCTGTGAAAGCAACCTTAAATTTTTAAAAACAATGTGTAACCCTCAAGGGCTATCTTACTTGATAAATTGTGCCATGATTATTATGCTTAATTGATTTATATAGTCCTAAAGGACATAATTACCTGGAAGGTTTATCAAACTAGAAGGGGTTCATTGGCACTTCCCTCTTCTCCCTATATGAATGGAGGTATAAGAAACCTATGTCTAGGGGGCGGATGTGGCTCAAATGGTTGGGCGTCCATCTGCCATATGGAGGGACCTGGGTTCGATCCCCGGGACCTCCCGGTAAAAAAAAAAAAAAAAAAAAAAAGAAACCTATGTCTAGGTGGAATTACTTTTTGGAGAGTTTCTTTCTCTTTTGAATGACCAATTAGTATGATTCTATTCCGTAGAAACAATCCCTTCCACTCCTCCTCCCCCACCACCACCACATATACATACACAAGTGCACAGAAATATTTTGTTAAAATATACTTCCTCAAAATATTAATAGTGATGCTGGGTCAATAGATAATTTTAACTTTGTTCTTTATAAGTCCCTTATACAATATAACCAAATAACTGAATTTTTTTGCAAAAAGTATGCATTGATTCCATAATCAGAAGTCTACAGTGAACCTACAACCAATTTTAAATGAAAATATTTAGGAATGTTGGAAACAAATAGACTTGACATGTGTGGGAACAATAAGGATATCAGTGTATCAGTGTGACGATAATAAATAATGCCTACCACTTCTTGAACATTCTTCTTCAGTACAAGACCTTTTTACTATCAAGAGTCTTCTCTGAATGAACACAGGTTCAGGTGAGCAGCAGCATCTGCAAACTGAATATGAAAGTTGTGCAGAGTAGACAGAACAGTGGTTCTCCCTCCACTTCTCCAATGAATAATCAATTGAAATATTGTTTTGGATATAATCTTTGTTAAATGTCTTTCAAATCCCAAAACTAGTCAATGTCTTTCAAATCCCAAAACTAGTCATGAAATCTTAAATTTGTGTATTATTGTTTATCACTGAGAATATTTTACCTCATATGCACTTGTTTTCTTAAGACTAACTCATTATAAACATAAATCTCAACTCATGGATTCCCTGGAAATCTCCCTGCCTATGTTGAAAAAGATTTCCAAGCTCAGATTCACACTCCATGCACACTCCCTCTCCTAAAAGCCTTACAGAGCAAATTACCATGTCACTCACTTACTAACACCAATCAAACTACTTTGCTTTACTTTTAAACTGAGGATTTGGAGAAGATAGAAGATCAATGGTGTGATTCCACCCAAACATTACAATAAAACAAAGTATTAACTTTAAACTCCAGGATATGTACTTCTCTATTATAAAAGGCAAGTCTACAGTTATGACTTGAAAAATGAGGAGAGGGGTGCTGGGGCCAGTGAGAAGGAGGATCCATTTACACAGCCCCATCACTTACTGGGAAGGCAGGCCTACAATAGCTTATGGGACATTACAGGAAAAGAAATGCAAATGTTCCTATGTACTAAATCAAAAGTTCATTTTATGAACAAATAGGAAACACAAATGCATGTGGATCTGTACTTCTAGATGTGCAATAACAATAATCCTCATGATCCTTATTTTGGAGAATGGCAGGACTGGAGAAGAAGGAAATCAGGAGAACCCAGGGCTTTCTTAGTGCACAGACAGACCAAGAAAATCCCCTCCAGGGCCACATCTGTCCTGCGGTTCTGCACATAGCCAGAGGTGAGAGGGAGGCTGGAACCTGTCTCTGCATTCACAGCAGATTCCCAGGATCAGGGGTCTGGGAATGCTGTGGTTCTGAAAAATACAGCCTTAGCGCCTCCAAGTGGGGACCCTCCCATCATGTCATCCCAGAAGTTTGTCTCGGGGATGCTTCTATCTCTGAAAGTCCCATCCCAAGCCCAGGTCTGTGCTTTCCTGCGGTTCCCGGAACCTCCATGGTGGGGCTCAATTTCACTTCACCCTTGGGGACATTCCTCTGTGGCAGATCCGCGGAGCTGGGAGGGGAGGGAGCAGGTGAAGCAGCAAGAACGGCGGGTCAGTGACACCACCAGAAGCCACGCATCAGTTCCAGCCTCACAATCGTAGCCACCCACACACAAGCCCACTCCGGTCCTGTCAGGCGCACTGTCGCGCTCTCTCTCCCACATATACACACACTCGGTTGCACGCACTGTCACACAGTCCCTCTCCTCTGCAACTCACGCACCCACGCACAGGCCCTGAGGCTACGAGCACGACACTCCCTGTCTGAGCCCCGGGCTCCTCACTTTGGCTGCAGCCCCACCCTCAGGAGTTCCACTCCGCCTCACCTGGAGCCGACCTCTTCCCTGGCTTTGACCAACTCACCCCGGGTCTGCAAGACCACCAAAGCACCGGAAGGCACCCTCCGGCTTGAGACTAACCCGGTCCCTGGGGCTTCTGGGAAATGTAGTCCATAGCCGAGGCAGTCTCGCCTGAGCGTGGATTGCTCCGGCGCAGGCGCGCGTCAGGCAGCTGGCTTCCCTCGGGGTCCCAGGACGCCCGGTGGGTGTCAGGGATGTGTGAGCTTCGTCTGTGTGGGCCGGGCCGCCCGGGTGCCTCTGTGAGTGCGACCCGAAGTCGATTTCCTGCCGAATCAGGCGCGAGCTCTGCCAGGCAAAACTTTGTTTCTTCCCCTGAGGTCGTGCCGGCGCCTGGCCCGTTCCTGGTACCAAGCAGGCGCGCTGTACGTGTATTTGGAGTACATGGCCTTGTGAGGGCTGTGGAACGGACTGCGCCTCTCTGGCTGTGGGTGGGTTGTATTTCTGCGTGTGTGTAATTCTTTGGGTGTGAGAGCTGACCGGATGGAAACCACAGAAGATAGCCCGGAAGTATGATTTTGCGACTGAGCTGGCCCTGTGGGAGTTTGTGGCTGTGCTTTACTGAGTCTGACTAGAGTGATGTGTGTTTGATGGTGTGGGGCTGGGGGTCATTGTGTGGCTGGGATTATTGAGTGGTGTTATGTAAGCACAGCCATTTCCAATAGACAGGCCTGCCCAGTCCGTGCTGCAAAGGAGATCTAAGTCTCTCAGTGAGAAGGTGATTTATTGCAAATGCACAAGCAAGGAACTGGGAGAATCTTCCCCAAACCAGTTCAAGGTGAGAAGGGGGTCTAGGGGCTTTATAGGGGGAATAGGGGCTGAGGATCAAGTGTTGACTGCGTAATGCATTCCTGCCTTGTGGGTGACGACTCTGGAATTTTTACAAGGTCTCCTGTGAGGGGTGTGGGCAAATTTCTTAATCCTGTGTTATCTCCTGTATGCAAAACACCCGTTTGTTCCATGCCCTGGTTCACAGCCTTTTATACCAGGAAAGTTACAGGTTTCCTGGGCTATATCTGTGGTTTTGCTGAGATGTTATCTTATTCCTGACTTTCCTGGGAGTAAAACTGGGAAGGTCTGGTTATTGTCCTTCTAGGAACTAAGAGCAGAGAGTAAACTACTAAGATTAGGTTAGTAGGAAACCAGTTCAACTAGATCTGGGGAAGGTGTATAAATTTTTCAGAGCTGCTTAAGAAAAGAAATTTTTAATAAGCACATTTTCCAGCTATCACTGGGTACAAGTGAGGCTATATGAAGGTGGGTATGTGTGATTTTGAATATCTGAATATGGAACCCTATGGGTGCCAGTGAAATTGTGAGTCTGTATGATTGGGTGCAACCTGTTCTTATCTGTGAAATAAAGTATGTTGCATCTTCTTGGAGCATCAGCTTTATTTAAAGATTTGGAGCAAAGATTTGCAGGTTATCTGACAAATAATTTAGCCTTCTATATTGAATCAGATGAGTTATTTCACAGACAAAAATGCAAATTATAGTAACTTTTTTAAAATATGAAAGAATTCTTTCCACTCTCTGTGCTCTTAAAATGTCTTTGGCAGATAAATTTGAAAAGCTCAGGCTGAGGAAATAGCTTTACACTTGGAAAGGCAGTATGTCGTAGAACAGAGAGCCCAGAAGTAGGAAGTCAATGTCCTGAATTCTAGGTCAGAGTTTGTTAGTCCTAATTTCTGAAATGAAACCTTGACTCACAAAGGCAAGGAACACGTTTAAGACCATGCACAGTGTAATGGAGATTTTTTTTTTTTTTTTTTTTAAAGATTTTATTTATTTATTCATTTATCCCCCCATTGCTGCTCGTGCTCGCCGGGTCAGCCAACCACGCCGTCCGGGCAGGCCTGCCCTCACCAGGAGGCCCTGGGAACCGAACCCGGGGCCTCCCATATGGCAAACGGGAGCCCCACTGATTGAGCCACAGCCACCTCCCGTAATGGAGATTTTTAAACAAGGTAACACTGATGGAAATTCCTGAGGCCCATAAAAGTTGCTTAGACAATACCCCGGACATGCATCCGGGACTGACCGATCACGCCACCATAGAATGACCAAAACCACCCCTAGTAAAGATTAACCCGAACCCCCTTAACGCCGATGCTAACCGCAAACATTATCTTCTGTAAAATTGCTTGCTTGCTTGCTCTGCTGGATATGGATAAAACAGATAGGCGTTTGAAGTGTACAGTGGAAGCTGCCCATCACCCTTTCTTGCGCGGGAAAAATCGATGCTTTGTTTTAATTAACTAATCTGATATCTGAGCATGAAAAAAGTTGCTTAATCATGCTGACCCTGCTAAAATTCCCTATAAAAACGCACCGCAGAAAGCTGGGGTCGCTTCTCTCCATACTGCTGGAGGAGGCCCCGGCCAGCTGGAAATAAAGGTTCCTCTCCTAATCACATTGTCTGGGTGCTGAGTTTCTCTCTGGATGAAGTGTTTCACTTCATTTGGAGGCCCCAGCGGGATCGAGCAGAGCTGGCCGCACTGAGGGTTCCAGGGGAAGGCCTCTGAGACACATTCCTCAGCCCCAGAAACACCTCCGTCTGGCTAAGACACTCTGAGAGAAATTTGGCAGTTTGGTTTGAGGAACTGCCTGGTCTGTCCTGGTGAGTCTGGATCCAGCGGGGGCTATAGGGTAGCCGGACATGGCTCAAATCCCTCAGCCAGGCCAGACGGTGAGAAGTCACGTACGGCCACTGGGTAGTCTACAGAGGGTAGATTACATAGGTGTGTTAAGTGTGTGGTGAGTTGTCTTCTGCCGTCCTGCTTGTTAAGTCTCTGTCTTGTGTTCCATCGTACTCGTCACTGTGGGTCAGTCTGCTTCTTCTTGTCCTACGACACCCCTTAACTGCTTTCTTAAGAGTTTTCAGGAGGTCAGAAAGGCAGCAGCCGGATATGGGGTCAAGGTCAACCCCGGGACTCTTCGGACGCTCTGTGAGTTGAAATGGCCAGCCTTCGAAGTCGGGTGGCCCTCTGAAGGGACCACTGATTTACTAACCGCCTACAGGGTCCAGGGAATAGTCTATGGGGAGCCTGGCCACCCAGACCAAATACCATACATCGATGTGTGGATTGAGCTGTTAACTGATACCCCGAAAGGGCTAAAATCTTATCTTGCAGGTTGTGCGGTCCAGCCCGCGATTCAGCTCCCCATGAAACCCCACACTAAGGGCCCGGAAACCACCGTACTCCAAGGGGAACTGGAAGAGCTTGTCGAGGAACCTCCCCTGTATCGTCCCCAACCCCAGAGTCCTCTATCCCTCCCTGCCCCTCCTGAACCCTTCTATCTCCCGCTCCCCACCTCGGAGAAAACTCCCTTGGTTAGCCCTCCCCATACTCGAAAGGGGATGCCATATCAGGCACCTAGAGGAGAAGACGCGGTGCCCCTTCTGCCCTTGCATCAGGCAGGCCCTGGGGTTGGGGATGATGGACTCCCATTTAATAGTATATGCCCCTTTCTCCTCCATTGATCTGTACAATTGGAAGCATCAGAACCCTCCATTTTCTGAAAAACCCCAAGGGCTAATCAGTCTCCTAGAAACAATATTCTTTACCCACAACCCCACTTGGGATGATTGTCATCAGCTGTTGCAGGTCCTGTTCCCCTCTGAAGAAAGACAGGATCCGAAGGGAGGCAGTAAAGGCCGTTTTAGGCCATGACGGCCGGCCTACTACAGATCCTGCACGTATTGAAAGGCTTTTTCCCCTCTTCCCGCCCCGAGTGGAAATACAACTCAGACCAAGGTAAGGAGGCTCTCGAGGGGTTCTGCCAGACTTTTGCAGGGCCTTCGAGCTGCCGCCCGGAAGCCTACTAATCTTTCAAAGCTAAGCGCACCTTGAAAGATGCATTAACTAAGTTGGCTTTGGAGTCTGGCGAAAACTGGGTGAGTCTCCTTCCCTTTGCCCTTCTAAAAGCTAGGCAGGCCCACCGGGAGATCTAGTCTGGATACGAAAACTCCAATCTGAAACCCTTGAGCCTCGCTGGATGGGCCTGTATGTGGTGATCTTCACAACCCCTACAGCTGTGAAGGTTGCGGGCAAGAAACACTGGATACATGCATCTCATTTAAAACTTGACAGAAAGTGAGACAGGAGATCGACCACACTCAGACTTTAACCACTTTTATGAAGTTTAT
>JAKSZT010054134.1:9494016-9549532 GCA_026826555.1 Tolypeutes matacus
CCGAAAAACCGGAGGTTGATAAGTGGACTGTCATCCGAACCAAAGAGCCTTTAAAGGTCAAGATTAAGTCAGACTAAAAATGGATGTGAGTTTAAAGTTGGGAATAATGCTGTTGTTAATTTTGTGGGCTCAGGCCACCCCATTCCAGTTAACTACGTATGTGTGGAATGTAATTCGTGCTGGGGATGGGGAAAAAAAGTCCATTCCCCACTGACTTTTTTAGAGGTAAAAAGCCTTACTATGGGTGCGGCACCCGAGTAGTAGAAAAGGCATTAGCTGAAACTCCCTTTAAAAACTTTCAGGACAGGAAAGCCGCACACAGTGCCGGTGGGGACACGAACCTGTCCTCACGTTAGGAGACTTGCAAGGTAATGGAACTTGTTTTGCTTCCAATTCAGTAAAATTAAATGGATCCTTCCTTAGCCCTGACTGTTCCTCAGTCATGTTAGCCGGCCAAAGTGACAGTTCAGACAATTGGAAAGCCCCTAATAGCACTTGGTTTGCCTGTACACAAGGCATTACTCCGTGTCTTTCCCCCCAGACTTTAACATCAAACAGGTCTGGGGAAAACCCTGTGTTCTGCATTTTAGTCCATATTATCCCACACGTGTACTGGTATTCAGGAGAAAGCGTACGTAAGCATCTTACTGCCCTAGGCTGCCACAAACGGGTAGTCCCCATCCTTGTTCCCATTCTAGTCAGCCTTGGAATAGGAGGGTCAGTTGCTGTAGGCACTGCCGCTCTAATTACAGGGACGAAAAATTTTAAAGTTCTCACCTCACAACTTAACTCTGATTTAAAAGAGTTGGAAAAATCTGTTAACCACCTGGAACAATCTCTATCCTCCCTAGCGGAGGTAGTGCTACAAAACAGGCGGGGACTAGATCTACTGTTTTTAAAACAACGTGTCCTCTGTGTAGCCTTAGGAGAAACCTGCTGTTTTTATGTTAATCATTCAGGAATAATTAAAGAAAGTCTGTCACTTTTACGAAACAGGCTAAAAAACGAGAGGAGCTACGATCTAGAAATACAAATTGGTATGAAAAACTGTTTTCCTGGTCCCCCTGGTTAACAACTATGCTCTCAGCAGCCATAGGGCCCCTAATGCTGGTAATACTGGGACTTCTGATAGGGCCCTGCCTAGTCAATTGTCTTATGTCCTATATCAAAAAAATAAAAAAACTTCAGGCAGTAAAATGAATGGCACTGCGTGCTGCATCACTGCGCACAGCATATTCCCCTCTAAATAATGACACTGAATCAACGATTTGATTCCATGGCAAAAAAGGAGTGGGGAATGTAATGGAGATTTTTAAACAAGGTAACACTGATGGAAATTCCTGAGGCCCATAAAAGTTGCTTAGACAATACCCCGGACACGCATCCGGGCCTGACCGATCATGCCACCATAGAATGATCAAAACCACCCCTAGTAAAGATTAACCCGAACCCCCTTAATGCCTATGCTAACCGCAAACATTAGCTTCTGTAAAATTGCTTGCTTGCTTGCTTGCTCTGCTGGATATGGATAAAACAGATAGGCGTTTGAAGTGTACAGTGGAAGCTGCCCATCACCCTTTCTGGTGTGGGAAAAATTGATGCTTTGTTTTAATTAACTAATCTGGTATCTGAGCACGAAAAAAGTTGCTTAATCATGTTGACCCTGCTAAAATTCCCTATAAAAACGCACCGCAGAAAGCCGGGGTCGCTTCTCTCCATACTGCTGGAGGAGGCCCCGGCCGGCCGGAAATAAAGGTTCCTCTCCTAATCACATTGGGTGCTAAGTTTCTCTCTGTATGAAGTGTTTCACTTCACACAGTCCATCAGAGAATGACTTGCCGTATTTCAAATTATAACACATTTTGCTCTTCCTCTTCCCTTCCTTTTCTGAACAATTCAGTCCTAAGCACATAAAGTGGGCCCAGAGCAGGTTCTTGGCATGTGAGCAGGGTGAGGTTGGTGTTCATGCACGGGGCGGCTTACTGCAAGATGCCAGAGCCCAAGGTGAGACATTGATCACGTCAAAGTGATGGAATGGACCAGCACAGGGTGTCAGAACCTGACCAGAATAAGTAGAATGTCCACCTAGGAGGGCTGCCCAGCACAGGATGTCAGAGCCCAAGCAGGGTGAAGAGGGCACCTGGCTGTCAGTGCTGCCCAGCATTGGATAGTAGAGCCCAAGTGGGGGTGTTAAAAGTCATTCAGGGTAATGCTAGGGTGAGGGCAGTGGACTAGAGGTGGAAAGGATCTAGAGCCTGAGTTAGGGGCTGACCAGAGAGAGCCTTGGAAGAGGAAAAGAGAAAATGGAGAAGGAGGCATGTGAGAATGAGGAGGAAGATGATAGGAGATGGTGTAGAGAGGCTGGACAGGCTTCAGGTCACACACAGGTTGCAGGGGCAAAGCCTGGATGAAGAGGAACATTTTGGCAATGAGCACAGAGAAGGAACCATTGGAAGAACTGTATCAGTCAGGATTCTTGGTTGCAAGTGCCAGAAATCAAAATCAAACTGGTTTAAGCAAATTATGAATTAAATTATTATGAATTAATAGCTTTTAATGTCTACAAAGAGTACTGCCTTTAGTTTGGCTGGATCTCAGGGACCAAACAACTACAATATTTCTTGGGTTGGCTCTGCTTTTCTGTGTGTGTGTGTGTTTTATTAGAGAAATTGTGTGTTTACAGAATAGTCATGCATAAAATACAGGATTTCCATATGCCACCCTATTAATACTTTGCATTGATGTGGTACATATGTTACAATTGATGCACATTTTTTTTTTTTAAAGATTTTAATTATTTATTCATTTATCCCCCCCTTGCTGCTTGTGCTCGCTGGGTCAGCTAACCACGCTGTGCGGGCGGGCTTGCCTTCACCAGGAGGCCCCGGGAACCGAACCCGGGGCCTCCCATATGGTAAACTGATTGAGCCACAGCCGCTTCCCGATGCACATTTTTTATAAGCAAACTATTAACTGTAGTCCATAGTTTAACTTAGGGTTCACTGTATAGTGCAATTCTATGGATTTTTAAAAAAAATTTTTATTCTATTAACTTATATACAACCTAACATGTCCCCTTTTAACCACATTCAGATATATATTTCAGTGTTGTTAATTATGTTCACAATGTTGCACTACTATCACCACCATCTGTTACCAAAACATTTCCTTTGTTCCAAATAGGAACTCTGTGCATTTTAAGCCTTAATTCCCTATTCCCTATCCCCACCCCATCCCCAGGTAACCTATATTCTAGATTCTGACTCTGTGAGTTTGATTATTCTAATTATTTCATATCAGTGAGATCATACAATATTTATCCTTTTGTGTCAGGCTTATTTCACTCAACATGACATCTTCAGGGTTCATCCATGTTGTTGCATGTATCAGGACTTCATTCCTTTTTATGACTGAATAATATTCCATTGTATGCATACACCACATTTTGTTTATCCATTCATAAATTGATGGACACTCAGGTTGCTTCTGATCTTTCGGCAATTGTGAATAATGCCACTATGAACATCAGTGTGCAAATATCTGTCCAAGTCCCTGCTTTCAATTCTTTAGGGTATATATCTAGAAGTGGGATTGCTGGCTCATCTGGTAATTCTATACTTAGCTTTCTGAGGATCCCCCCCCTCCCCAATTGTCTTCCACAGCAGCTGCACCATTTTACATTATCACCAGCAATAAATGAGTTTTCCTTTCACCATATCCTCTCCAACACTTGTAATTTTGTTTTTATTAATTGTAGCCATTCTAAAGGGTATGAAATGGTATCCCATCACAGTTTTGATTTGCATTTTCCTGATGGCCAATGATGTTGAGCATCTTTTCATGTGCTTTTTGGCCATTTGTGTGTTTTCTTTGGAGAGATGTCTATTCAAGTCTTTTACCCATTTTTTAATTGTATGATTTGTTTTTTTTTGTGATTAAGTTGAAGGTTTCTTTATATATTTTAGATATTAAACCTTTATCGGGTATGTGGTTTCCAAATATTTTCTCCCATTGTGTAGGTTGTCGTTTGACTTTCATGATAAAGTACTTTAAAGTACAATAGTTTTTAATTTTGAGGAGGTCCTATTTATCTGTTTTTTTCTTTGTTACTTGTATTTTGAGTTTAAAGTCTATGAAACCATTGCCTACCACAAGGTCCTGAAGATGTTTTCCTGTTTTCTTCTAGGAGTTTGATAGTTCTGGCTCTTACATTTAGTTCTTTGATCCATTTTGAGTTGGTTTTTGTATAAAGTGTGAGGTAGGAGTCCTCTTTCATTCTTTTGCAAATGGAAATCCAGTTTTCCCAGCACCATTTGTTGAAGAGACTATTCTTTCCCAATTGAGTAGTCTTTTCCCCCCTTGTCAAAAATCATTTGGCAATTTTATATGTATCCAGTACATTTAATTGAGAAATGTATATTAAAGTGAAAAAAAAAATTTTTTTTGGCCCTAAATGTGAGGGTTGATTTCTGAGCCCTCAATTCTATTCCACTGGTCTACATTTCTGTCCTTGTGCCAGTACCATGCTGTATTGATTACTGTTGTTTTTTCTGTGGCTTTTATTCTGAAGCCTCACATGGTGATCCCCCAAAGCCTGAGGTTCCTTTTATCCTTACAGTTTGTAGTCCCAGAAAGAAAGAAAAAAAAAAAGGAGAGAAATTTTCTCTTCCTAACAGTTTCCTGATTTGTACAGAATGGTGTCTCATTGGCTCTGGCTGATTGCTGGAAACGATCTCTATTTCAAGAAGGATTCAAAATATCTGAGTTGCTAGCTAGGCCACATACCTTCCCTGGATCTCCACCAAAATTTAATGGATAGAGAGTGGGGCAGGGAGTGTCATCAAAGCATCAGATGCTATTTCCTGAGCAGTATGAACAGATACAGGATGAGAGAAGCAACAGATGTCTATCACAGAGCAGGGAACAGAATATCTCCATGTGTAGAAGAAGAGATGAGCACCCAAATAGCCAAAAGCATTCTAAAAAAGAAGAGTGACATGGAAGGAATTTCACTGCCTGACCTTGAAACATATTACAAAGCTACAGTGGTCAAAACAGCATGGTACTGGCATAAAGATAGACACATCGATCAGTGGAATAGAATTGAGAACCCAGAAATAAACCCTCACCTATACAGTCAACTGGTTTTTGACAAGCCTACCAAGTTAATGTTAACGGGACAAAACAATCTCTTCAACCAATGGTACTGGGACAACTGGATATCTATAACCAAAAGATTGAAAGAGGACCCCTATCTCACTCCCTATACAAGAATCAACTCAAAATGGATCAAAGACCTAACTATATGAGCCAGGACCATAAAACTACTAGAAGAAAATGTAGGGAAACATCTTCAAGACCTCGTAGTAGGTGGTGGTTTCTTGGATCTTACACCCAAAGCATGTGCAACAAAAGAAAAAATAGATAAATGGGACCTCCTCAAAATTAAACACCTGCAGCTCACAGGACTTTGTCAAAAGGGTGAAAAGGCAGCCAACTCAATGGGAAAAAAATATTAAAAAAAAAAAAAAAGAGAGAGAGAGAGAGATGATTGCATAAGTGGCTGCCCAATCAGTGTTTCCCTACCCTAGAAGTAGATTTGGCAGCCTGAGTTTTCCCATCAGCATTACTGAAATGAAAGAGCTCTTTAACCTTCTCCAGTGGAGGAAGAGTAAAAGATAAAGATGATCCAGATAGCATGAGGCAGGTAGTAGGGAAGAACTCCCAAAAGGCTCCTTATCAGGCAGCATATAGGACAAGCTGGGAGACCCAGAGCCCCCATTGAACATTGCATCTCTGACCCCTTCCCCAAAGATCTGACAGCAGGTCCTGACTGTACTAAGGACAATTCCTAAATTATTTTTTGAGGTAGGGCATAAAGTTGAGAATTGGACAAAATTCCAACCTAGAAAAAGTTCTAACTCCTTACTCTGCCATTTGTCTCAGCAGCTCTTAGTTTGAGAATTCAATACAGCTAAAGCATTTTATTTAAAATTCATGAGCGCAATTGTATTTTTAACTTTATTTCAAAAGCTTACAGAAAAGTTGCAAGGCTATAATACAAAGAACTGCTGTATCCCCTTTTCCAAGATTCATCACTTTTTAACATTTTGCTTTATCATTTACACTCTTTATATTTATGTATTATTTTTTCCTAAACCATGCATCTATCATATCCCTTCATCCTTTAATACTTCAATGTGTATTTCCTAAAAACAAGGATATTTTCTTATATATTCCAAATTCGGGAAATATGTTGATACAATATTTTTATCTAATGTCATCACTTTTCCAGGAATATCCCTTATAGCAACAATTTTTCTTCTGGTATAGAATGAAGCCGAGGATTTTAGATTACATTTAATTGCCATATCTCTTTTACCTCTTATAATCTGGAACACTCAACCTTTCTTTGTTTCTTATGACATTAACATATTTGATTTAATATAGGTCAGTTATTTTATAGAGTGCCTCTCAATGTGGTTTTTTGATATTTCCTCACGATTAAAGGTTATGGATATTTTACTGGAATATTGCATAAGTGATATTAAGTCAAAGATCCATAGTGAAATTAAATGACATGATCTTTAAACCAGTTCCAGACTCCTTTTGAAAAACAATTTGTTCAGGGGAAACTACATTTCCCTACCATGTTATTTTGTGCCTATGAACATCAAACCTCAGGGGGATGATTCTGATCTGTAACAAATTTAGTGACTTAGCTATGCACAGATGCCTCCAGTTTCACCACTTTTTATCCATTTTGTTTTCCAAGAGCTGCCCATTTTCTTTCTTTTTCAATTTTGAAATTTCCTTTCAAAGGACAATAAAATACAGGAACTTTTGGGCCCATTAAATCCAAGAGGGAATTATTAATACTGATTTTCCAGACTGTACAAAATAACACCTATCACGTGACTTATATTGCGAGACAATTCTGTTTTTTTTTTTTTTTTTACTTTTTTAATAAAGCAATTTTATTGAAATATATTCACATACCATACAATCCATCCAAAGTGGCTTTTTTTTCCCCCAGAGTAATCTGCTTTATTTTGAGTCAGCAAATTGTAGATTTCAATTCATTTATAAACATTTTTGCAGCAACATCTATGCCATTGTATGACAGAAAAAATGGGCACTATAACACAGTCAAGTTGACATGTAAAATTTACCATCATATCAATCTGATGGAGCGACAATTCTCTTTGAAATCTCATGTTTCTTAATGGTCCAGGTCCTTTGCATGAAGGAATTTACATCCAAGTTAAGAATAAAGAGTCGTGCCAGGACAGTAAAGCTTAGAGACACTTTTCTTCCTGGAGATATTCCAGGGTAAGAGAGAGATGCTAAAGAGAGTTCTGCAGGGTAAAAGGAAAAGACAAGAGACAACAGATCAAAGCCACATGAAGAAATAAAGATCTTCAGTGAGCATAACAACATGGTTAAATATAAATGCCAGTACTAGTGTATTTTTGGTTTGTAACTCCACTTTTTACTTCCTACAGGGCCTAAAAGGCGAATGCATAAAATCTAAGGATAAATCAGTGATTTTGTACTCATAATGTATAAATATGCAATTTGTGACAAGTACTACATAAAGGTGGGGGGACAAAAGGGTATAGGGACATAGTTTGTGTATACTATTGAAGTTAAGTTGATATCAAAGCAAACAAAAATGTTTTAGATTTAGGCCATTAAGTTTAAGCTCCATGGCAATGACAAAAAAATCAGAATATGCAAGCTCATTGAGACAGAAATTAAGGGTACAGATCACAGGGGTAGGAACAGAGGGAATGAGAAGTTAATGCATAATGGGTATAGGGTTTCTGTTTGGGGTGATAGGAAACTTTTAGTAATGGACTGTGTGAGGGTACTGCAGTATTGAGAATGTGATTAATCCCATTGATTGTATGCTTGGGAGTGATTGAGTTTATGTTGTATATATGTTCCCACAATTTAAAAAGAGAGAGCAACTAAAGAAACAATGATAATTAAATGCAATGCATGATCCTGAATGGGATCTAGCAAGGGAGGATAAAAAGGCTTGAAAAGGGACATTATTGGGACATATGAAAAAACTGAAATACAGACTAAAGTTTATATCAATCTTAAATTTCTTGAACTTGATAACTGCACTTAAGGTGGCTAGATAAGCGAATCTCCTTGTTCTTAGGAAATGTCAGTGGTATTAAAAGTTCAAGGAGCATGATGTATACCACCTACACTCAAGTGTTCAGAAAATGGAAGGATAGCTAGCTAGACAGACAGAATGATAGGCAAATGTGACAAAATATTAAAACTGGTGGATCTGGGTATCTGGGGGTATAGGGTACCCTATCTGTATGGAGTTTTTACTATTTTTCTAACTGTCCTGTAAGTTTGAAAGTATTTCAAAATAAGTTAAAAATAGGACATTATTGGGATATACCAAAAAATTGGAATATAGATTATTAGCTTTATATCAACGTTAAAGTTTTTGAACTGGCTAACTGCACTTAAGGTGGTTACATAAGTGAAATCCTTGGTCTTAGGAAATATACATGGCAGAATTAAGTGTTCAGGGAGCATAATGTATACAACCTATACTCATGTGTTCAGAAAATTTATTGATAGATGGAATGATAGATAGGTGAATAGGTAAATGATACAGCAAATTTGGCAAAAGGTTAAAATTGGTGGATCTGGGTGTCTGGACAGGGTAGGGGGAGTTCTCTGTATGAGGTCTGCATTGTTTTAGTAACTATCCCTAAGTTTGGACGTATTTTTTTTTTAAGTCTGCAACTTTCAACAGCTTCTGAGACAATTCAAATATTCCTATTCCAGAAAGCCAAGGAATGGGAGAAGAAAGGAACAAGTTAGGAAGCAAGCTTCATCTAAAGACTGTCATGTCAATGTGGACCTTGGTGATAATCATTCATAAGTCTTCATTAAAGCAGCAACTCTGTGAAAGGGTGAGTCTGTTTAGAAAAAAAAGCAAGGACTGAAGTATATGAATAGAATAGAGTTTTGGCTAAGAGGAGGCACCTAAAGCAAACTATGGACTGTAGTAAAGAGTAATATATTAACATTTTTTCATCAATTGTAAAAAAAAAAAAAAATTATCCCAATAAACAGAAACCAGACACAAAGTACTACATATTGTTTGACTCCATTTATATAAATTATAAACATAAATACATGTATAGAGATGGAATTAGATTACCAGATATGTATGGCAGGGGAAGGATAGAGAGGTAACTGCTAAGGGGTGAGGGGTTTTTGTTTCTGGAATGCTCTAATATTGATTGTGGTGTATGCACAACTCTGTGATTATACCAAAACCCACTGAATGTATACTTTTGGACTGACTGTATGGTATATGAATGCATCTCAATAAAATTGCTTAAAAAATATGCCAGGCAACACCAAGAACATCTTAGGACTACCTGCCAGCAGGCAGACAAGTACACATTCTAGTGGGCACTGATTTGTCAGTGAGGATTGTGGGAAGCCATTCAATTAGCAACTAACCCATCTGTGCTCCAAATCCCCCATATGGAGAACTTGAGACATTCACAGAATCAGATATCCAAACCCACCACCACAGCATCCCTGTCCTGGGGGACCCTGAGGAACTGTTTCTGACACCCTCTGAGAATGAGGAAGGTAGGAATCACTGAGTATTCAAATGCTTTTTCACCTGTAGGAAATGGGGATGGGGAGATGCACAGGGGCTTTTTTTGTGGCCAAGGGCTGCTGTTTGATGTTCCTTTTCCATCCCTTTCCCCAAATTCCTGAAGTCTTTTCATTCTAATTCTTTGCTTCTCTCTCAAGCTACAACCCTAGGTCAAGAACCTCTCATTCAACTATCAGGAGGTCAGGAGAGACAAAGAAGATCCTATTCAAAGCCCAAGTACTCCAAAGAAGCGAAACTTCTAAGAAGAAATTAAACGACATTCAATCTTGTACATTTATTGAATAAAGCAATCTTGAATAAAGTGAGGAGAACCAAGTTTTGGGACAGAGATACCAGGGGAGGTAAAGGGAAGTCCCAGACCTCTGTGGTGGGTGGAGTAGAGGAAAGACGATGGAGGGGGTCACTTGTAAAACTCATGCTCCTGTTCATCCTTCTTGATGACGGTCTTGTACGCTTTCTCAAAGTCCTTGGCCAGAACGATGTAGCGGTTCTCACGGACAGCCAACATTCCACTCTGTTGAGGAATTAAAGTTAAAATCCACTCCCTCCACTTCCCACCCCTAGTGATGATGCAGGAAGATTCAGACAGGGCCCAAGACCCCCAGAGGCAAGAGGGAATGGAAGGATTGCAGCACAGTGGTCTCAGAGAAGAGGAAGGGTCTTCACACTCCACCACCAGGGATCCAGAGGGAAACCATCGCCTACCTCCTGACAGATGGAATTGATATCAGCTCCTGAAATCTTATCTGGCCGGGCCACATCTGAAGCGCATGAGTTAAAGAAACCATTCCTGGCTCAATCAGTAGGGCTCCCGTTTACCATATGGGAGGCCCCGGGTTCGGTTCCCGGGGCCTCCTGGTGAAGGCAAGCCCGCCTGCACAGCGTGGTTAGCTGACCCGGCGAGCACAAGCAGCAAGGGGGGATAAATGAATAAATAAATAAAATCTTTAAAAAAAAAAAAAAAGAAACCATTCCTTACATAAAGGGGTGAATTCTGGGAGCCAGTAATCTTTGGGCTGGATTTTCACCACCCCCCTCCCAGGACCTTGGTCTCCCCCATGCAGTCTGGGTCGTAGTGATAGCAGATACGGAGAGGAAGCTCTTTAGGAAGCTACATCCAATCCCCATTCCTGACCCTGATCCCGCCTCTCACTTCTAAGCAGGATACAATCTTCCAAGTCAACCTCCTCAGACAGATTCATCTTGCTGGTGATAGTAGAGAAAATCAATCTCTTCTGACGGCGGTCAGGGAGTGGAAATTCGATTTTACGGTCAAGGCGTCCTGGCCGGAGCAGGGCAGGATCCAGGGTGTCTGCTCTGTTTGTGGCCATGATCACCTGGCATTGGGGGCAGGCTGGCTCAGACCTCTGTCCCCATTATACCTTCCTTCCCACCATAACTGCCACCTCATGTACCAGCCCTCTCATTTCCCTGGTTCCTATGCCACACCTTCTTTTGCCCATTCCAAACACCGAACCTTGACATTGACATTCTGGTCAAATCCATCCATTTGATTCAGCAGCTCCAGCAGGATTCTCTGGACCTCCCTGTCAGCTGGAGAGTATTCAACACAATCAGTCTGGGGCCTCCTATACGAACCCCCAGACCCCTATCCCCAGTTGGGTATCACTCACCCCCTGTCTGGGCATCAAATCTCTTGGTGGCGATGGCATCTATCTCATCTATGAAGATGATGGCAGGTGCATTCTCCTTGGCCAGGCGGAACACATCCCGGACCATGCGGGGTCCCTCACCCAAGTACTTCTGTACAAACTCGGAGCCCACGACTCGGATAAATGCAGCTGATGGCAGGATGACAAGGGTTACATGTGGATGGGCCTCCTGTAGGAGGCATTTCCCTGTGAATACACCTTTCTTTGGGCAACTGCTCCAAGTAGTTAAGTCATTCTCTCACAACCATGGCTGTGTCCCAGAACCAGCCAGGCAGTCGTCTGCTTATGCCCCTGCCCATGGATGTGCTATTTTTGGCTCAACATTTAAAAATCAGGATATATTACATTGTTTAAAAATTTGGATTTCCAGGACTTGAAAAAATCAGTGAGAAAACATATACAATGTCCACAAATGCAGAGGTTCTTAACAAGGGGTCCATGAGCTTGAATTTAATTAAAAACAAAACAACAACAACAAAAAAACACATTACTTTTTTGGGGACATGTTCGTGCAGGTGTGATATATTTATTAAATACACAGTATAGTGTGGACTTAGTAAGGGGTCCATGGTTTTCACCTGACTGGCAAAGGGGTCCGTGGAACCAAAAAGGTTAAGAACCCCTGTACTAATGCATCATATTGCCTCACCAAGAGTTCCAAATTCCCATTTTCGATATGGATCCAGTTTTCAGTATCATGCAAGTATCAGGGACCAGGGGCACATCTTCTGACGTAATAGGTAATAATCTGAGATGGGCTCGGAGACAGGTTTGTTCTGGGTCCTTTCTTTTTAACCTATTTCTTAAAGTTTAATTCGATCCTTGGTGATCTGATATGGCTTTGGGTTGTACCGAGCATTCCTCCAGGACTCTCCTTCCATCCACCACAGTGAAGGGAGACACACAGTCCATGTATGTAGAACAGGAGTGGTTTCTGTCATCAACTAAGAGCTGTGCAGTGCTGTAGCCCTGCCCCTGTTCACACCTGGCTCACAGTCTCCTCCCCAGTACCTGAATAACCGGGGGCACCTTCAACATCATAACCTGTGGTTTCCCACTTTTTCTGCTCTAAACCCCACCACAACCACCACCATCACCTTGCTTTGGCTACACATTTACTTGACTGCTCTACAGGTGTCCAAACTTTTCCATATGAAATCCCAATCCCTGAAATTCCCTGACTCTGACCTCCTCTCTGTCTGCCTCTCTCACTGAATCACTGTAGTCCCCTGTCCTATCAATCTTTCCCTGTCCTCCCATCCTTTCAGCTGCTTCTGGGCTCTGTTACTTCTCCCATCTGCTCTGGAATGGGCTCCTGCTTCTGTTACTTGCTCTTAGTAAACTGTGCTAATTGCCACCATAACAAATGGATTAATCCCCATCTCGGCTGTGACCTTAATCTTCCTCCAAAATCAGATAACTCAATCCTAGTCAGCAACTTTTCCCACTGTTCAATCCCTTCTGTACCATCTCTCCTTCCCTCCCTGCACCAGGGACAAACCACACCCCCTGATTCACACAGAAAAAAAGAACAGGAAACAGGAGATTCCCCCAACTTCTTTTAGTACTTGGTCAAATCTGTCTGCCTTTATCTGCTCTTTCTTTTCAGCCTGGTGAGAAATTTTCCAGGTGTCTCTCCTTCTGTCCAAGTCTGATCCTTGCACATCAGTTGGGTTCTAGAAGCCATTACTCATTCAAGTCTTCAGCCCCTGGCACACTCTGGACATTGCTGCTACCCCTGCTGACTTCAACAGGCAACATTCTAGCCTCTGACCTCAACTTGAGCCATCCATGCCTTTACCCCACTTTACCACTCCTACCTGGACAGCTCCAGCTCTGAGATTTTATATTTAGATAGCCCACTCTTTGCTAGCTTGCCTGCTCCCACACCATACCTGTTCTTTAGTGTCCTTCTCCTTAGTGCTTTACTGTCTGTACTGAAGGCAATTATTTAACAAGACAACAAAACAAGAAACAAAAAGCCTTGGAGTGTTCCTGAAATCCTCCTCTTTGTCCTTTATTACATCCACACCATCAGCAAATCTTGGTGGTTCTACCTCCAAAAGGTACCCAGAATCTATGTCTGACCGTCTGACCACTTCCACCACACCACCCTACACCATGCCCACATCATCTTTCTTTCACTTGGATCATCACAACAGCCTCCTACCGAGCCCCAAATGCTGTCTCTCTACCCATGGGAGCCAGTGAACCTTTTAAAATGCAAACAAAGCAAATCAAGTCCCTCCCCTGCTCAGAATCTCCTGTGGCTCCCTTCTCACTGAAAATAGTACAAGTTCCTTACAATGGCCCTCTGGGTCCTACAGGACTTGGCCCTTGCTATCTCCGATGGTGGATCAGTTGACATACAAGTAAAGGCAAACAGCTTCCCAGCCCAGGAGCAATTCCTATTGTTTAAGATGTCACTGTTCCCCTCCATACTGCAGCAGAACTTAATTCCTAAAAGGGACTGACAGATTAGGAAAACACCACAGGAACAATTGTGGCAACAAGATCCACAGATGGATGATAGATTTGGTGGGCAAAGGTTTGAAGAGAAAGAGGATATTTGCATATTTGCATAGTCCTAAAGTATCTCCCCCAAGATATGTATTAATTACAACGGGACAAATAGTAACCTTACTGTGGAGAAGCCCAGACACCACCATTACCATGTCATCAAGGCAAACATCACCAGTAATGAGGCACACTGACACCAGGGGCCTTCTGACTTGATACACTGAGAAGGCACATCATTTTGTGGTACTCGCGCGAAAAATGCGAAACCTCAGTCTAATCAAGAGGAAATATCAGGTAAACCCAAACTGAGGGACATTCTACAAAATACCTCACCAGTACTCTTCAAAAGTGTCAGTCATCAAAAACAAGGGAAAACTGAGGAAGTATCACAGATTGAAGAGAACTAAGGAAACAAGACAACTAAAGGCAATTTGGGGTCTTGGGTTGGATCCTGGGACAGAAAAAGGATACTAGGGGAGCAGATGTAGCTCAAATGTTGAGCACCTGCTTCTCATGTAAGAGGTCCTGGGTTTGATCCCCATTACCTCTTAAAAAACAACAACAACAACTTTCATTGGGGAGCAGATGTACCTCAGTGGTTGAGTGCCTGTCTCCCATGTATGAGGTCCTGGGTTCAATCCATGGTACCCACTTAAAGGGAAAAAAAAAAAAAAAAAAGACACCAATGGAAAAACTAGTGAAATTCAAATAAGGTTTTCATTTTTGTTCATAGTATTATACTGCTTTTTCTCACTGTATTATGACTATATGAGAGTATACCATTAGGGGAAGCCAGGTGAAGGAACTCTCTAAAACAATTTCTTCTAAAATTATGTTTACAAAATATTTCTTTTTATTTCAAAAGAAAAAGTTAAAAAACTAAAAAAAAGTGACTGGTAGGTTTCCTGGATATGAAGCTATAACACAAAGTTTTTGCTCATACACAAAGCAAAATCGTGCCCCTGGGTCTCACTGGAGCCAAGGAATAAACAGAGTGGTTAAGGGCTTGGGCTGGAATCTGCTGGTGACCTGGGCAAGTTATTTTGTCATCATTGTGCCTGTCTTCTTATATGTAAATTGGCGGTCATAAAGGCACCTATCTCATTGGGGGCTTCAGTGATGAAATGATTATTAATTAAGCAATTACTAGACTACAAGGGTGCTATACACCATGGAAAACAATCAGAAAACAAGACACCATCACAAATTTCCCTCTCCAACCTCCCCCAGGTCCTCAACGCTGCCTGGGAATTATCCTGCGTCTCTCCTTCCACTGTCCACAGCAACTATTTCGAACCTTTTCACTGTCCTTAAGCACTTCACCTATCTTGTCCCCTCATCACTGTTAGGAGATGACCTCACCTGCGTCACCATCACAGAGACAATCAAACCATCAAGCGAAAACCCTCTCAGTTTTCCTTTACCCTCCTGTCCTTCCACCTGAGCTCTAAACCCCATCTTTCCCACCTCCCCAGGGATCTCTTCCCATCAGTTATGTACCCTCTTACCTATGTCTTCAACTTTTCCAGCCATCTGGCTCCTTCCTGACAGAAATTACAATATACACAAATATTTCCTACCTTTACAAATTAACAAACCTCAAGCTGTCAGTAAAAGTTCAATGAATTGTTAAGGTAATGAACAGTAACGACAATGGCTAACACTGCCCATTTACCAAATGCCAAGCATGGTTCTAGATATTTTACATCGATTTCATCCTCTCAACCACTCACAAAAATAAGTGCTATAATTGTCTCCATCTTACAGTTGAGGAAACTGAGTCACAGAGAGGCTAAGTACTTCCGCAGGATCACATAAGTAGTTGGCAAGGGAATTGATTTAAACCCAAGCGGTCTGGCCCAGAAAACACACAGTTCACCACTGCCTTCCACTGCTCCCTGGGTCACAGATATTAAGTGTTTTTGTCAAGCCCTCGCTGTATGAAGGCTTTACAACAGTGTAACAGTGACTTTCAGATATTTTTGTCAGGAACCTACAATAAGAGATAAACCTATAAACAACCACAGGCACACAGGTCTCACAAAATAATACGAGCTCTTACTATGTGGGATCTACTCTGACATTTTCCATTCTATTTCATTCTTTTAAATGCTGGTTGCAACCTACAAATTTGAATGCAGAATTACCATTGGGTCACAACCTACCATAGGAAAAGCACTGGGTTATTTCACTAATTTCTCACACTCACCCCATGAAGTAAGTTTTTTAATTAGATGAGAGAACTGAGGCAAAAGGACGAAGTAGTGCCCCCAGGGCTGCACAGGCAGGAAGTGGCACACGTGGGGTTGGAGCCCAGGGCCCGTGTTCTTCCTTACTGAGCCACACCACTCCCTGAGGAGGATGAGAGCAGGGAGCAATGGCAAAGAGCCAAGAGGTTGGAGCTGGGGGTGGGGTGGGGGGCGCACCTGTCGTGTGATGTGCCACAGCTTTTGCCAACATGGTCTTCCCACAGCCAGGTGGGCCATACATGAGGACGCCTCGAGGAGGATCGATGCCGATCTGAAACCCAGAGGTTGGAGCAAGAAGGATAAGCCAGGGAATTCCCTCACCAACCTCAGAACCAGTGGGCCTCATCAGGTTCCTCACCTGCTTGTAGAGTTCAAAGTGTGTTAGTGGGAGCTCCACGGCTTCACGCACCTCCTGCTTCTGGATGTCCATCCCCCCAATATCCGCGTACATCACATCCGGCTTCTGGTCTAGTGAGAGAGCAGAACTGGGGCTCCCAGCCTGGCCCGCAAGGTCTCCTTGGGCCACCCTGGGCCCAGGCTTCCCCCTCACCTGAGGTGAGCATCATGATGCTGCTGTCGGCCTCGGGAGGCAGCACATCCACCAGGGCGTTGCTGTGCTTGTGGAGGGCAACCGAGGCATTGGGCTTGAGCAGCTCCCTGTCGATGGTGCTCAGGATGCGTACATAGTAGTTGGAGCCTTTGGGAAGAAGCCAGGGCAGGAGAGGAGAAATGAGGGGTGCCAGACACTCAAAGTCACATCCTTGACGCCACCAGCACCTCACTCAGACCCTGAGTGGCCCCCTCCTGGCTTCTAGTCTTGCCTCCTCCGGTCCTTCTCTCAAATTTACATTCATGACTGCCTTGTCTATCGTGACCCTTGAGCTCCAGCCCCTGGTATCCAGCAGCCTCTTGGATGCTTCCTCTGGATGTCCCCTGGGTACTTCTCACTGTGTCAGTGAGAAGTGATTCCCCTAAATTGTGCTGCTCCTCTCCTGGATGTGTCTCAGACAGGCCCCGCCATCCCCTAGTCCCAAGTCCGGGCCCTGAGCCTCTCATCCTGACCCTCTCTCCCCATCCCTCCACAGCCCTTCAGTCACCGCAACCTTCCAACCTGCCTCCTCAATGTCTCTCCAGCCCAGTCCCTCCTCTCCTCCTCATGGCCTACTCTGGTTCAGGCCCATCCTCTCCCACTGGGGTACCTGCACCAGACTCCTCCCTAGTCTCCAGCCTCCAGTCTTACCTCCTTACACTAACAGGGAACACATCTCCATCTGGCCTCATTCTCTCTCCTGACTTTCAGACTGGCCTTCTGAACACCTCTTTCTGAATGTCCTAAACTGTCCTAACCCCTCCTCTGCCCATGTTGCCATCTCAAGGATAACCCCAGTGTCCTCCTAAGACCCACAGGTTAAAGACATGGTATCTCCTTCCCTGCATTTCCCCATGGCCCATCAGTTCAATTCCATGCACAGTCATGTATCTTTTCCCAAAACCTTTACAAGAACATAGCTTAGTCCAGAGGAGCAGAGGACAGTGGCAGGAAAAGACAGATGCCAGACACAAATGACCATCATGAGGGCAGGCCCTGGATCTATCTTAATAACAGCAACTACCACACACTGAGTTCTTACCAAGTGTCAGGCCCTGTGCAAAGTGCTTCACATGTACAATTTCATTTAATCCTCTGGACAACCCTAGGAGGCCAGTGTAATCATCACCTCATGAAGAAAGTGAGATTCAGAGAGGAGCGGTGTCTTGCCCAAAAACCCACAACCAACAAGTGGCCATATCTGTCTGATTCTATAGTCCAATCTCTTAGCACTCCACCAGTGTTTTCAAACTGCAGGTCCTAAGCCAGTAGCAGTCACGAAATCAACTTAGAGGATCATGCCTAGACCTTTGTTTAAAACAAATCAGACGAGAACAGAATGGAAAACATCAGAGGATGTTACATGTAGTAAGTCTAAATATCCTTGAATGCAACTTTTGTGTCAGCTTTATATGTACATACGTATACATAAACCATACACACATATACTGAGTCACAATATAAAATACATTTCTACTTTTGGATCAGAGTCAAAATACTCTGAAGAACACCATTACACTGTCCTCCCTTGCTTGCTGCTGAAAGTCCCTACCACAGTTCCCAGCACATGGCAAAAGACAGTTGTTGAATGAACAGTGTTGAATGATCGAATGGGGTGGTACCCACCCACCCACCTGTGGTAGAGCCCACAATGGCTGTATTCTGATCCACAGCCTCCAGAAACTGCCCAATGACCAGTGGGATGCTCTGGATTCGCTTCACCTCCTCCTGGGCATGGAGAAATTCCTTCTTCAGGTTCTTTTGCTCATCTTTGATGTACTCCTCCTGCACCTCTAGGAACTCCAGCTCCTGCTGCAGCTTCTGTGAGCAGAGAGGGGAAAGGTGGGGACAGTTCCAGGCCTTGTTGAGCCAGGGAATGGTACAAAGTGAGGACAGGGTGGGATGCTGGACCAAGTGCAGGCCTGGGTTGGGACTGAAGGTACCTTATAACGGCTGTACAGATCTTCGAGGTCCTCAGGCTCAGGCCCCAGGAAGGACAGGCCAGTCTGGGGCCGGGACACAGACAGTGCTGGGATTTCATCCTAAACCAAGGAGTAAAACTCAGGTTGGAAGAAGAGGGGCCCCTCATAAAAGCATCTAAAGCCTCCTCCCCACTTCATGAAGTCACTCGGCCCCTAACAAGCTCCTGACATCATTCAGCTCCTCCAAATAGACTCCTGAAACCTCTCAGCCCTCTAAAAAGGCTCCTGATGTCACCCAGGCCCCAAACAGACCCTTACATCAAGTGCCCCCCCAAACAGATCCTTTGATATTGTATGCCTCTCAGAACATATTCCCAACGTCACCAACTCATAACCAGACCCCAATGCCACCTAGGCCCCCTCAACAGGTTTCTAACATGTAGGCTGTTAAAGTCACCAAATCTTCAAACAGCCCTAGCTTTACCCAGTTTCTCCCAAATCATCCCTCATGTCACAAAACCCTAATTCACATCAAGCCCTTGATGTCGTCCAGCCCCAGGCAGACCTCAAACACCACTAAGCCAAGCCACAGACATTACTTTGTCCCCAGCTAAGTCCCACACATCATTTGGCCCCACAGCCGGGCCTCATACATTGTCATCCACCCACTGTCCCTCCCTATTCCCGCCTTGCCCCTCGATGTCACTAAGCACTCCCATCCAGGCCTCTAAATCATTCAGTCCCCAAAGAACCCCTAATGTCACTCATTCCTCCAACCCGGCTTTCGGAGCCCGATCGCCCTCTCAATATCACTCGGGCCCCCCAGAGAGCCTTCCGACCGCACATAGCTCTCCACTGAGGCCTCTGAAATCACCCAGACCCGGGCTGGGACCCTCGAAGTCACGCAACTGGCTACTCAGACCCGGCTTCGTCGTCTCCTCAAGAACCAGGCCCAGCCTAAAAAGCCCAAGTCCCCACCGGACCTGAACCTTTTCCACCAGGATGCCTATCTCCTCCATAGTGACCAAGCCGCTCTCCGTGTGGCCCGGCCTGATCTAGTCAGCTTCCGCTGACCCCACCGGAAGTCGCTGGCCTGCTGGATTCTGGGAAATGTAGTTCAAGACATCGCTGAGCGCTGGTTGAATGGGCGGGATAGCATGGAGGGGAGGAAAGACCTTGTCCGGGGCTCCGCCCCCAGGAGATGCTCCTGCGGGCTCCGCGGCCCGCCCGCGCGCGTGCGCAGTAGCTGCGGCGGATAACGGTGGCTTTCTCGCACGAAGGCGGCGCTGCCTCATTGCGTTTCTACTGGAGAAAACTGTCAGTTGTGGCCGGGAGAGTCTGGTGGCTTCTTCGGTCTCCTTTAGGAGTGGGGCAGGAGATGGTTCGGGCCGGGGTCCGGACAGGGAATCTTTTAGGGCGTCCCCACGTGGGCTGCGCGGGAGGATTGTTCGCCCCGCTCCGTCCCGGGGTCCACCCCAGGGGTGACCACCCCTAACCCCGCGTCACCTTTAGCAGCGAACCGAGCAGAACCCACGCGCAGTGCTGACGAAAGCGGGAGCGGGCCAGCGGGTGCCCCAGGGGGTGAGTGTCCCTCGGCAGGCTCCGCTGCAGCGCACCGTGCCCTGCGCTTAGCGAAGCTTCCATGCAGCATCGCATTGACGCGCACCCGGGGCTGTACAGACAAGGAAACAGGTTCAGAGTCATAGAGCCACTGCCACGGCCACAGGGAGCAGAAGGGGTAAAACACGGATGGCAGCCCAGATGTTTCTAGCCCCCAAGCCTGTGCTCTGGCCCCAGCGATACGTTGCCGCCCATCGCACCAGCTACAATTTTTAAGTAGGCTTTTTATTGACGTCTAAATACAGACAAATGTATCGTTACTGTGCAACTCGACGAATTTCCACGAAGTGAACGTACCCATATAATCAGCAGCCAGAACAAGAAACCAAAACCTGAGCAGCCCCTAGAAGCCCCGCGCATGCTGCCTTCTGCCCTTCGCCCACTCCCCCCCGCCAAAGATTATCAGTTACCTGACTTCTAATAGTATGAATTACTTTTGTCGGTTTTTCCACTCTGTCTATACATATCGACCCATACAGTGTGTGCTATGAGTTTGGCTTCTTTTATTTAACACTATGTTCCTCAGATTCATTCCTATATGTAGCAATAGTTCTTTCATTTTCATTTCTGTATGGTTTTCCATTGTGTGAATATACTTCAAACTGGATAGCACCAGTGGATGGCATAGGGGTGCTCGGAAAATTCTAGTGCCTTTCTTTTGTCAACGTCTGTGTTCATTTCTTTTGAGAATACATTCCAGAGTGGAATTGCTGCTCATAGGGTAGGTATGTGTTTAGCTTTGACAGACACTGCCAAACAGTTTTTTGAAGTGTTTGTACTAATGTACACTCCCATCGGTTGTGCATGAGAGTTCCAGGTGTCCCACATCCTCACTAACACTCAGAATTGTCTTTTTTCACTTTTTTTTTTTCCATTCTGGTGGGTGGGTCATGGGTTGTCACACCAGACACTGTGCATTTTTGGCCAGGCACTTTCCAAGCCATGATTTCTGAATTCTTTCAACAACCTTGGAGGTAGGTTTGATTTTTAGCCTAGTACGGATGAAGAAAATGAGGCTCAGGCAGGGGAAGTCAGTTCCACTAAGTTGCAAAGAGAATCAGTGGCTCTTGCCCAGTGCCAGCCCTATGTTGGGGCACCCAGAGGTTAATCAGACCTTGCTCCTGCTCCTTTGTTTAAGGACTCAGTATTTTTATTTCCACACAAAAAAAGGAAAACGATAAATCCTTTCATTTTCTTCTGCATGGACGACTCAATTCTGTCTTCCAGGTCTCCTCTTAACACCCAAAAGGCACCCCAGACTGCCACTTTAAATGGAGTCCACCATCTTCTTGCCTTCGTTCCCTGTCCTGCCAGTATCCAGGCTTCAGACTCAAACCTTTCTGAGAACTTTGCTTTTATTCCACCAAGCCCTGTCCATTTGTCCCCAAATTCTCTCAGCTCCCTTTGGCAATGACAAGTCAATGTATCCCTTTTGAGTTTTTGTGGGTAATAATCATAAATAACCATTTTGTGAACACTGTGTTTCCATTCTTTGCTAAGCACTTACCTCATTTGATCCTCACCACCACCTTAGGGGGTGGAGGGTAAAAGTTACCAGCGTTTATACAGAGTCCTTACCTTGTGCCAGGGAATCGTGAGCGTTTTATACATCTCATCTGATTTAATCTCCAGAGCCTTTGGAAGTGGCAACTGTTATCTGATTTCCTATTTTCTCAGGTCCTACATGAGGAACCAGATGCAGAGAGGTGAAGTCCCTTGCCCAAGAACACACAGCAAGTAAATGCTTGAGCCGGCAGTCAAATCCAGAGCCTGGGCTCTGAATGTCACACCATCATTATTTGGGATCTGCTGACTATCTGAGACGTGTTAGGAGAGTCATTCTGAAGAAGGATGAGGATATTGAATCATTGAGTTTTTTTCAAGCTAGACCCACCTTCATCTGCAGCACATCACTATGACCCTCCCTCCCTCCCCACCCTCCAGTTAAGAACTACCCATTTAGCTTGACAGATGGGCCAGGAGCGGCCCAGTTGCCTCTGTGGCAGAGGCTAAAATCCATCTCCCCTGGTTCAAACCCAGGGCTTTATTCCCCTCAGCCGCACTGCCTTCTAAAAGGTCCCAGGCAGCTCTTCTGAGGGAGGGTGCTTCCAGATGTGGCTCCTTAGCGCCCTCCAGGAGGCTAAGAGGGTGCAGGAGCCAGCAGACACCTACACACAGTCCTCATCCAAGGGATGACTGACCCTCAGCCCCAGCCGGGAAAGCCATGCCCGAATGTGGGCCCCGTATTGCCACGTCGGATGTTCGAGAAGAACCAGAAATGCCAGATTTTCAAATCAAATCCAAATTTCCATTTAAAAATGTTGACAATAAATGCAAACAAACGAACAAAAAACCACCAGGTGAGCCAAATGGAACATACCTGTGGGCTTTATGCCAGCGACAGATGACCAGTTATGACCCCTGCTCTAGGCTCTCCCTGTCCCCAGTGTCGCTATCAGAGTTCCCAGGAATGTTGAGCTTTATTTAGTCCCAGGGCGGAGGTGCAGGGAGGGGTCTGAATCATTTGGAAGGCGGCAGGTTTACGAGGTAAAGGATGAGTTTGGGTTAAACCCAAGGAAAATCAAATTGAAATGCCTAACCATAGCAGATTGGTTAAACTTGGAAACATCCATCCGTTTCTGGACTACGATACATTTTTTTTGAAGGGTGTAGACTAATGATATGCAACATGCTCACAAAATATGTAAGCTGTGAAAGAAAAAGTTGATGACAAAGCAATAAAGTATAATAAACCTTTGAAGAAAAAAAAACTTTTTATTTGGAAACTTCAGAGTTACAGATTAACATTTTAACAAATTTGCTTTATCATTCTCTTTCTCTATGTACATTGATATATGTGTGTGTCTACACATACATGTTACACACCTATCTATGCATATTATTTATTTTTTTCTGAACTATTTGAGAGCAGTTTGCTGACATAATGCCCCTTTACCTCTGCATATTTTGGGAAATAATGTAATTCCTAAAAAAAAAAAAAAAAACAACAAAAATAAGGACTTTCTCTTCTATAACCACAGCATAGTTAAAATCAAGAAATTAACACTGATAGAAAACTATAATATAATCTACACGTTTTATTTCATTTTTAACAATTGTCCTGACAATGCCGTCTATGGGTAAAGGAAAACTTTTTTTTTTTTCCTGGTTCAGTATCCAATCCAGGACCAGAGGTTGCATTTATTTATTTATTTTTTAACCGGGAGGTCCCGGGGATCGAACCCGGGTCCCTCCATATGGGAGACAGACACCCAACCAGTTGAGCCACATCCGACCCCCAAGAGGTTGCATTTAAATGCCATGTCTCAATCTGGAACAGTTCCTCAGTCTTTTTTTTTTTTCTTTTTCTTTCTTTCTTGGATTTGACCTCTTTGAAGAGGACAGGCCAGTTATTTTGTAAAATGCCATTCAATTTGGATGTTTAGATAATGTTTCCGTGTGGTTAGATTCAGGTTCTGTATTTTTGGCAAGAATGCCATAAAATTGACATCAGTGCATCCTACCAGGAGACATATGATGTCAATTTGTCCCGTTATTGGTGATGTTATCTTTGATCGTTTGGTTAAAGTGGTATCCCGCCAAGTTTCTCCACTGTAAAGTTACTGGTTCCCTTGGTAATTAATAAATACATTGTGGGGAGTCACTTTGGAACTATAGAAGTATCTTGCTTCTCATCAGATTTTTCACCCACTAGATTTTTAACATTCATTGATGATTCTTGCCTGAATCGAATCTTGCTATTTGCCAAAAGGTGATTTTTCTAATTCCGTCACTCCTTTTGCATTTATTAACTAGTATTTAACTCTTCTAAAAAATGCAGAGAATATTTTGAAACAATTCTGAGACAAGTGGGGAAATTGATTGGATATTTGATGATATTAAGACAATACTCCTTTTTAGATGTGGATACTATTCTTTAGAGGTAAAGAAATTGAGCTTTAAATGTAACTTGCCAAAGTAACAAAAATTAGGATTCGAATGTTACCCCGAAGCCCATATTCTTAACTCCTCTTCTATGTCAAATGGTTATCTATGTTACTGTGTTCTAAGCTATTTGACAGGGATCTATTGTATAAAATATGTTTCATACTTTACAAACGTGATCCAAGGCACACATTGTATATGCCAGACAGGGAAATAGGTGCCTCAGGGACAGCATTGAACAAATAACTCTATGATAATGGTATAATAAGTCAGTGATTCTAACTCTTTGGTCTCAGGAACATTTTGCATGCTTAAAAATTATCAAGGACTCCCAAAGAGCTTTTGTTTGTGTGGGTAATAGCTATTGAAATTTACAATGTTAAAAAATTAAAACAGAAAAATATTGAATATTTATCAATAATCCCATTAAATGTCAGCCTAAATAGCATATTTCTAGAAAAACCACTGTATTTTCTAAAACAAAATAAAGTTATTGAATAGTACTCCATTGTATGAATGTACCATAGTTCATCTGCTCACCAAGTAAAGGATCTGTGAGTTGTTACCAGGGTTCAAAAGTAAGGTTATCTGTGTGAAATTGTCCTTTGCTTCCTTGATATATATGAATGTGTCCAGAAGTCTTTAAATGGTAGGTGGGAGGGGAAAGCAGTTTTCATGCTACTTTCTTCAGTAAGTCTCATGATTCCTTTTTCATCAATGCTACACTCCTGTCATCGTGTACAGCTTTTCTCTTCACTGATTTTAGCTAACTTTCTGGAATATTCTTTAGTGCATCTCTGGCTCCATGTTTCTTAATTTTGATATTATGCTAATCATGTCCTCTGCAATTAACAAATTGTTTTTGTTTGTTTCTCTGATTGCGGTCAAAAGCTTCCTTCTTTCTTTTCTCACAGATATTTATTTATGAGTCACTCACTCTCTGCTTGGAAATATACTAGGCTCTTAGGATACTAAAAGGAAGCCAAAATGCAAGGTCTGTGCTCTCAAGGAGCTTGTATTCTGGCAGGGGAGAGTCAGGCTGACACCAAAGCCACACACATGTATAAACTGCACTCTGTACTCTGCTGTAAGGAGAGTAACTGTATGTAAGTGTCCATAATAGACCAGGAGTTGCCAAGGGGTGACAGGATGTGACTACAGAAGGAAGGCAGGGAGGCTCTGTATCTGACTGTGGTGGTAGTCACACAGATCCAGACACATGAACTGTACTGTGCATTAACTCAAAAAATAAAAGAAACAGGGAGAAGGAGGTGCCAAGGATTACTCCTAGGTTTCTGGCTTGGAGAACAGATGCCAGCTGTGTGATGAGTCTCTGAGATTCAGAATGAGAAAGGAACTTCGATTGGCGGGGGGGGGGGGGGGGGGTGCCCGAGGATGTGGTTTGGGACATGCTGAACTAAGGTGCTTTCGAGACATGCGATAGGTGACAAGTAGGCATTTGGACACACCATCTGGAGCTCAGAGAACTGTGTCTGTTCTTAACATTTCCAAAGAGACCATCTCTGCCCAGATCCTTATCAGTGTAATAGCTTCTGGACTTGTTTCCAGGTTGTCAAGAATTACCATTCCATGTTCTTTATCACTGTGGTTTACCTTGGCTTTGCACCAGCAGACTTAGTACTGCCATCACAGCCATTATGTGGCGGTAAATAATGGGTGTTGGGAACTTCTGTGCGGGGTCTTAATTGCAGCGAGGAAAATAACAAGAGCAGGAGGTCATTTAGAGCCATTATTGGGCATGATCACCTGTATGGTGGGATATAGAGCCAGGAAAGGATTTGAAATGGTTCAGGAAGAGTGTAGTACGTAAGAAGAGACAGCAGTGACAGGGGCCTGAGAATGAGAAATGACAGAGGAAAAGGAACTTGAAAAGTTGCAGCCAGAGGGGCTGGAGGGAGACCAGGTGTGTGAGTGTATGTGTACATGTTTGAGCACATAAGTTGTGTTGTCAGGAAGCCAAGGGAAGGGAGCAAGTCAAAAAAGAGAGGCTAGAGGAAACTGTGAGAGGGGGAAGGGGTGGGGTATATGGTAAACCCCTATATTTTCGAAGTAACTTTTATGTACTCTAAAACTTCTTTAAAAATAATTTTAAAAATAAAATATAAAAAATAAAAAGAGAGGCTTATGAGAGATCACACAAGAGCAGGAAAGTACCCTCTGGATTTCATCACAAGGAGGTCATTGGCAGCCCTGTGGCTGGCATAAACTCAGCGAATTGGTGGAGTGGAAGCTGGTCCGCAGGGGGTTGAAGAATGTAAAAAGAATGATTGTAGAATGTAGAAAGCAGTGAGTGCGCGCCTTCAAGAAAATTGCTTCTGATGGAAAGCGGAGCCAGAGGGCTGCAGTTAGAGGAGGTTCATTTTCTGTTTGTTTTGTTTTTAAAGAGATGATCATGTTGACATGCTGACGTGGAGGAGACTGGGAGAATGGAGTTATTTGGTGGAGATGCAGGGGATGGGGCCGGTACCCTGATAAGGATGCTCTATCACCTTTAGGTCAGAGGTAATAGCCAATGCCAATTAGAGGCATAAGAATTGGACACTATCTCTATTTGCTGATGTGATTAATTTTTAAAAATGGAAAAACAACTTCACAGAAGAGAATTCAGCTAAGTAGCACAGAAAGCAAGTCTTTATATAGAGAACAGTATCCAGTTAGAAGAAATCGTGGAAGGGCAGGCACTATTTACAAGAATAAAAAGTAATAATAATAAAATATCTAGGCATAAGCTTAAAAGAAATGTGCAAAATCAATATGAGGAAAATTCTAAAATACTCCTAAAAGACACAAAAGGAGATGTGCATGAATGAAAGGGTAATGTTTTTGCATAAAAGACCCACATGATAAAGATGTCAACTCTCTCAAAGTTAAATTTAGGGAAGCAGATGTGGCTCAACCAGTTGGGCGCCCACCTACCACATGGGAGGTCCCGGGTCCGGTATGGGTGCCTCCTAAAGAAGACGAGCAAACACCCCACCCACCGCAACGAGCTAGATGCCGCACCTGCTGCAATGAGCAGACGCTTAAATGACCAGATGCCAGATGCCACAACTGTGGGTCACAAATGTGACAGACCTTTGGGCACTTGCCTCCCATGTGGGAGGTCCCGGGTTAGGTTCCTGGTGCAAGTTAAATTTATAAATGTAATGCAATTCTAATAAAAATGCCATCAGGTTTTTCATCTAAAACTAGAAAAAAAAGTTGCTTATAAAACTTTTTTTTTTTTCTTTCACAGAATAAACTAACAAGAATAGCTGGGAAACTCTGATTATAAAACCTCTATAATTATAACAGTGAATCGCATGAATGGGATGAGCAACACAGGATAAAAAAATCTAGAAATAGACCCAAATACATATAGGCATTTTTATTTTTATTTATTTATTTTTTTTGAGGTACTGGGACCAGGGATTGAACCCAGGACCTTTTACATGGAAGGCTGGCACTCAACCACTGAGCCACATCGGCTGCACTGAGTTGGCTCCATCATCCTTGTCTGTTTGCTTGTTTTGCTCGTTATTTGCTTGTTGTTTTTGCTCATTGTTTGTTTGTTTTCTTCAGGCGGCACTGGGAACCACACCCAAGACCTACCATGTGGGAGGCCAGTGCTCAACTGCTTGAGCCACACCTGCTCCCCATATAGGCATTTATTATACAATAAAGGTTGCATCTCAAACTATTGGAGAAAAGAAGGATTTTTAAAATATGGGGTATTAGGGTAAGTGGATAGGTATATGGAAAAAGATAAAATTAGATCCATTCCTCTCACCATACACTAGGATAAACTTAAAATGGATCAGAGATCTAAATTTTTTCAAATGAAACGAAGTACTGAAAGAAAACACGGAGGAATTCCTTCATAACCTGAGAGTGTTCAAAATTTTTTTTGCTGTGATTCAAAATATAGAAGCAATAAAAGAAAAAGGTTAATAAATTTGACTACATACAAGTTTCTAAAAATTTAATTGCATTACAAAAAACAGTAAGCAAAGTAAAAAAGACAAAAGAACAGAATTCACAAAAAACATGAACCCTTAAACAAATGAGCAGATAACTAACATCATTTATAATACTAAAAATGCAAAATAAATGTACATTAAAGTACCATTTCTCACCTATCACATTGGAAGCATACTCTGTTGTCAAGGTTGTGTAAAGTCCACACTCTTCTATTGCTGGTGGGAATGAAAAATGGTACAAGTCCCTGGAGGAGAATTTGGCAACTTATCGCCAAGTTTCATATGCCCTTTCACCCAGCAATCTCACTTACAAACAATAGCATGTGCCCTTTGACTCAGAACTCTCGTTTCTAAAATTCTATCACAAAGATGCACTGGCAGAAATACAAAATAATATATGTACAAGGCTATCTGTGGTAGCACTTATTAAAATAGAAAATACTTGAAACAACCAAAATACCCATCAGTAGTGGGCTGTTTGAATAAACTAAGGTATATAGTGGAGTTCGATGTAGTCTAAAAAGGAATGGAGAAGATCTTTCTATATTGTTATGGAGTGATTTCCATGATAAAGTGTTAATAAAAAAAAAAAAAAGGCAAAGTGAAGGGCAGTATGTATCATATGCTATGTCTGAGTAAAAAAGAAAGAGAAATGCAAACATATGCGTGTATGTATGTGCGTTATATATTTTCAAAAAGAAACGATGGAAAGATGAATAAAACCCCCCATAAAACTGGTTACTTAAAGAGGAAGGTTGGAAACAGTGTGGAGAGGACAGAGGGGTGGAAATTAAACCTCTGCAAATGTACTTTTTTATGTTTGTCTTTGGAACCATGCAAATGCTTTACAAACTTTAAAAAAATAAATAAACAATTCTTCCCTTAGTATCCAAATTGTGGACTCTAATAATTTTGTAATAATAGGAATCAGGCCCTTTGAGAAACAGCTGAGTCTTGATCTGGGCAGGAAATGTACAAAGAGGGGCCTGAAACATCTTGTCATACTGTAAATCAAGGAGGCTCCCTATACTCTAAGATGGAACTGCAGTGGATTGAAATGCTTCAAATACGTTAAAAATGGAGGGATTTAAGTTGCATTTCCTGTATGAACTGCATCTCAGGGTAACCAAGGAATGAATGAGGGGATATTTCTGTATGGTCGTATTCTAGCTAATAAATGAAGAAAGAACAATAAATTAGAAATCCTCATTTTGCAAAGCCCTAATGAAATAATGGGTCTAGGGAGAGTTGCCAGATTTAGCAAATAACTTGCATGGGACAGGCTTTTAAAATTACACTAAAATCACATGGGAAATTCTTTTTTTCTTATTAAAGAAGCTGTGGATTTACAGAACAATCATGCATAAAATACAGGATTCCCATATGCCACCCCACCACCAACTCCTTGTATGGGTGTGGAACATTTGTTACAACTGATAATAACATAATTTCATATTTGTACTATTAACTAAAGTCCGTGGTTTAACTTGGGGTTCACAGTTTGTGTAGTGCAGTTTTATGGATTTAATTTTTTTTTCATTCTGTTACCATATAAACAGTCTAACATTTCCCCTTTTAGTCATATTCAGATATATATATATATATCAATGCAGTTAATTACACTCACAATGTTGTGCTGCCATCACCACCATCCATTACCAAACATTTCCATCATTCCAAATAGGAACCCTGGACATTGTTTTTTAGGAGGTACCAGGGATTGAACCCAGGACCTTGTACATGGAAGGCAGGCGCTCAACCACTGAGCTATATCTACTATCAAAACCCTGTACGTTTTAAGCCTCAACTTCCCATCCCCTATCCCCACCCTGTCCCCAGATAACCTACATTCTAGATTCTGACTCTGTGGGTTTGCATATTCTAATTGTTTCAACTCAGTGAGATCATACAATATTTGTCCTTTTGTGTCTGGCTTACTACACTCAACATGATGTCATCAAGGTTCATCCATGTTGTCACATGTATCAAGACTTCATTCCTTTTTATGGCTGAATAATATTCCATTGTATGCATATACCACATTTTATTTATCCATTCATCAGTTCATGGACATTTGGGTTGCTTCCACCTTTTGGCAATTGTAAATAATGCCACTATGAACATCAGTGTGCAAATACTTGCTCAAGCCCCTGCTTTTAATTCTTTTGGTTATATACCTAGTAGTGGGATTGCCAGGTAATATGGTAATTCTATAGTAGCTTTCTGAGGAACTGCCAAACTGTCTTCCACATTGGCTGTACCATTTTGCAATGAATGAGCGTTCCTATTTCTCTGTCCCTTCTCCAACACTTCTTATTTTCATTTTTTAAAATAACAGCCATTCTAATGGGTGTGAAATGGTATCACATTGTGGTTTTGCTGTGCATTTCCCTGATGGCTAATGATATTTAGCATCTTTTCTTGTGTTTTCTGGCCATTTGCATACCTTCTTTAGAATGATGTCTGTTCAAGTCTTTTGCCCATTTTTAAATTGGGTTGCTTGTCTTTTTGTGGTTAGGTTGAAGGATTTCTTTATGTATACTGGATATTAATCCTTTATCGGATATGTGGTTTCCAAATATTTTCTCCTATTGTGTAGGTTAGTGTTTTACTTTCCTGAAGAAGTCCTTTAAGGAACAAAAGTTGTTTTTTCTTATTTTGATGAGGTCCTATTTATTTTTCCTTTTGTTGCTTGTGCTTTGGGTGTAAAGTCTAAGAAACCATCACCTAACACAAGGTCCTGAAGATGCTTCCCTACATTTTCTTCCAGGAATTTGATAGTTCTAGCTCTTATGTTCAGGTTTTTGATCCATTTTGAGTTGATTTTCATATACAGTATGAGGTATAGGTCCTCCTTTTTGTGCAAATGGAGATCCACTTTTCCCAGCACCTTTGTTGAAGAGAATATTCTTTCCCAACTGAGTGGTCTTTAACACCTTGTCAGAAATCAGTGGGCCATAAATGGGAGGGTTGATTTCTGAGCTCTCAATTCTATTCCATTGGTCTATATGCCTGTTCTTGTGCCAGTACCATGCTGTTTTGATTACTGTGGCTTTGTAATCAGTTTTAAGATCGGGAACTGTGAGTCCTCCAACTTCTTTCTTCATTTTCAAGATGGCTTTAGCTATTCAAGGTCCCTTACCCTTCCATATAAATTTGATGATTGGCTTTCCATTTCTGCAAAGAAGGTTGTTGGAATATTGACTGGGATTGCATTAAATCTACAAATTGCTTTGGGTAGTACTGACATCTTAATGATATTTAGTCTTCCAATCTATGAACACAGAATATCTTTCCATTTGTTCAGGTCTTCTTTGAGTTCTGTTAGCAATGATTTGTAGTTTTCTGTGTACAATCCTTTACATCTTTAGTTAGATTTATTCCTAGATATTTGATTCTTTTCGTTGTTATTGTGAATGGAATTTTTTTTCTTGGTTTCTTGTTCTGACTGTTCATTGCTTGTATAGAGAAACACTACTGATTTTGCGGTGTTGATATCGTACCTGGCCACTTTGCTGAATTTATTTATTAGCCCTAGGAGGTTTGTTGTGGATTTTTTCAGGATTTTCTACATATAGGATCATGTCATCTGCAAAATTGGTAAAGTTTTACTTCTTCCTTTCCAATTTAGATGCCTTTTATTTCTTTTTCTTGCCTAATTGCTCTGGCAAGAACTTCCAGTACAATGTTGAATAATAGTGGTGACTGTGGGCACTCTGTCTTGTTCCTGATCTTACAGAGAAAGTCTTTTACCATTAAGCTTTGGGCTTCTCATAAATGCCCTTTATCATGTTGAGGAAGTTTCTTTCTATGCCTAGTGTTTTAAGTGTTTTTAATCACAAAAGGTGCTGTATTTTGTCAAATGCCTTTTCTGCATCCATTGAGATGATCATGTGTTTATTTTTTCCTTTCATTCTGTTAATGTGGTGTATTACATTAATTAATTTTCTTATGTGAACGAACCTTGCATACCAAGGATAAATCCCACTTGATCATGGTGTCTAATTCTTTTTTTTTTTTTTTAGATTTATTTTATTTACTTATTTCTCCCCACCCCCTTGTTGTCTGCACTTGCTGTGTCTGTTTGTCTTCTCTGTTTCTTTAGGAGGCACTGGGAACAGAATCCGGGACCTCTGATGTGGGAGGGAGGCACCTAATCGCTTAAGCCACCTCCATTCCCTGCTTTGTTGTCCCTTGTTTTGTTTTTCCTCTTGTGTCTTGTTGCATCATCTTGTTGTGTCAGCTTACCACTCCTTCCCATCACCCCAGCACTCTGTCTTCTGGGAACCAAACCAGGGACCTCCCATATGGTAGGCGGGAGCCTAATCGCTTGAGCCACATCCGCTTCCCTAATTCTTCTTTTTTTTTTTTTTAATAAAGATTTAATTTTTATTTATTTATTTATTCCTCCCTTGCTGCTTGTGCTTGCTGTGTCCATTTGCTTTTGGCGTTTTTCTGGGTCTGCTTGTCTCCCTTTGTTGAGTCATCTTTCTGCATCAGCTCACCGAACTGCACAGGCCGGCTTGCCTTCACCAGGAGTCCCCGGGAATTGAACCCGGGGCCTCCCATATGGTAAACAGGAGCCCAACCAATTTAGCCAAAGCCGCTTCCCCACATTTTATTTTTATTTTTTTTTACTTTATTTTGTACATTTAATAATTGAAAACATGAGCAATTAAAAACTAAAAAGTAAACACAGAGGAATAAATATATACATTTCTCAATTAAATGTAATGGATACATGTAAATTTTTTTGTTGATTTTTGTTTGTTTTTTTGTTGTTTTTTTTTTGTGTGTGAATCAAACAATATATTACACAATATATTTGGTTCATAGTAATGCATTCATACAGTATTTGTCCTTTTGTGTCTGGCTTGCTTCACTCAACATAATGTCCTCCAGGTTCATCCATGTTGCCATATGCTTTATGACTTCATTTCTTCTTACAGCTGCATAATATACCATCGTGTGAATAGACCACAGTTTGTTTATCCATTCATCTGTTGATGGACACCTGGGTTGTTTCCAACTTTTGGCAATGATGAATAATGTGGCTAGGAACATCGGTGTGCAGATGTCTGTTTGTGTCACTGCTCTCAGTTCTTCTGGGTATATACCCAGTAGTGGTATTGCAGGGTCACATGGCAAGTCTATATTCAACTTCTTCAGGAACTGCCAAACAGTCCTCCATAGTGGTTGTACCATCCTGCATTCCCACCAACAGTGAAGAAGTGTTCCTATCTCTCCACATCCTCTCCAACACTTGTAGTTCTCTGTCTTTTTAATAGTGGCCATTCTGATAGGTGTGAAATGATATCTCATTGTAGTTTTGGTTTGCATTTCCCTAATCATGAGTGATGTTGAGCATTTCTTCATGTGTTTTTTTGTCATTTGTATTTCTTCTTTGGAGAAATGTCTATTCAAGTCTTTGGCCCATTTTTAAATTGGGTCATTTGTCTTTTTAATTGTTGAGTTGTAACATCTCTTTATATATCCTGGATATTAAACCCTTATCAGATATGTGATTTCCAAATATTTTTTCCCATTGAGTTGGCTGCCTTTTCACCCTTCTCACAAAGTCCTGTGAGGTGCAAAAGTGTTTAATTTTGAGGAGTCTATTTTTTCTTTCATTGCACGTGCTTTGGGTGTGAGGTCCAAGAAACCACCACCTACTACAAGGTCTTGAAGATGTTTCCCTACATTTTCTTCTAGTAGTTTTTTGGTCCTGGCTTTTAAATTTAGATCTTTGATCGATTTTGAGTTGATGCTTGTATAGGGGGTGAGATAGGGGTCCTCTTTCATTCTTTTGGTTATAGATATCCAGTTCTCCCAACACCATTTGTTGAAAAGACTGTTTTTTCCCATCAGTGTGGGCTTGGTAGGTTTGTCAAAAACCAATTGACTGTATAGGTGAGGGTTTATTTCTGGATTCTCAATTCAATTCCACTGATAGATGTGTCTATCTTTATGCCAGTACCATGCTGTTTTGACCACTGTAGCTTTGTAATATGTTTCAAGGTCAGGCAGTGAAATTCCTCCCACATTGCTCTTCTTTTTTAGAATACTTTTGGCTATTCGGGTGCACTTACCCTTCCAGATGAATCTGGTAATTGCCTTGTCTAATTCTGTAAAGTAAGCGGTTGGGATTTTGATTGGTATTGCATTGAATCTATAAATCAGTTTGGGCAAGATTGACATCTTCACGATATTTATTCTTCCAATCCATGAACACGGAATGTCTTTCAATTTGTTTAGGTCTTTTAAATTTTCTTTTAGCATTGTTTTGTAGTTTTCTGCATATAGGTCCTGTACTTCCTTGGCTAAATTAACTCCTAGGTATTTGAATATTTTTGTTGCTATTGAAAATGGAATTTTCCTCCTGATTTCCTCCTCAGATTGTTCAGTACTAGTGTACAAAAACATTACTGATTTTTGTGTGTTGATCTTATATCCTGCCACTTTGCTGAACTCATTTATTAGTTCAAGTAGCTTTGTTGTGGATACTTCAGGATATTCTAAATACAGGATCATGTCATCCGCAAACAGTGAGAGTTTTACTTCCTCTTTTCCTATTTGGATGCCTTTAATTTTTTTGTCTTGTCTAATTGCCCTCGCTAGAACTTCTAGTACAATGTTGAATAACAATGGTGACAGTGGGCATCCTTGTCTTGTTCCTGATCTTAGGGGGAAAGCTTTCAACCTTTCCCCATTGAATATGATGTTGGCTGTGGGTTTTTCATATATGCCTTTTATCATATTGAGGAATTTTCCTTTTATTCCTATCTTTTGAAGTATTTTTATCAAAAAAGGATGTTGGATTTTGTCGAATGCCTTTTCTGCATCTATTGAGATGATCATGTGTTTTTTTTCCTTCAATTTGTTACTGTGGTGTATTACATTGATTGATTTTCTTATGTTGAACCAGCCTTGCATACCAGGAATAAATCCCACTTGGTCGTGATGTATAAGTCTTTTGATATGCTGTTGGATTCGGTTTGCAAGTATTTTGTTGAGAATTTTTGCATCTATGTTCATGAGAGAGATTGGTCTGTAATTTTCTTTTCCTGTGGACTCTTTAACTGGCTTTGGTATTAGGGTGATGTTGGCTTCATAAAATGTGTTGGGTAATTTTCCATCCTCTTCAATTATTTGGAAGAGTTTAAACAGGATTGGTGTTAATTCTTTTAGAAATGCTTGATAGAATTCACCTGTGAAGCCATCTGGTCCTGGACTTTTCTTTTCTGGGAGATTTTTGATGATGGATTCAATCTCCTTAATTGTGACTGGTTTGTTAAGTTCTTATATTTCTTGTTGTGTCAGTGTAGGTTGGTTATGAGTTTCTAGAAATTTGTCCATTTCATCTAGGTTGTCTAGTTTGTTGGCATATAGTTTCTCATAATATCCTCTTATGATTCTTTTTATTTCTGTGAGGTCATTTGTAATTTCCCCCCTTTCATTTCTGGTTGTATTTATTTGCATCTTCTCTCTCTTTTTCTTTAGTCTAGCAAGGGGTCTGTAAATTTTGTTGATCTTCTCAAAGAACCAGCTTTTGGTTTTCTTGATTTTCTCTATTGCTTTTCTGTTCTCATTTTCATTTATTTCCGCTCTAATCTTTATTATTTCTTTCCTTCTTTTTGCTTTGGGATTGGTTTGCCGTTCTTTTTCTAGTTTCTCTAGTTGTTCAGTTAAATCTTTGAGTTTAGCTCTTTCTTGTTTCTTAATATAGGCATTTAGGGCTATAAATTTCCCTCTCAAGACTGCGTTCACTGTATCCCATAAGTTTTGATATGTTGTGTTCTCATTTTCATTTGTCTCAATATATTTACTGATTTCACTTGCAATTTCTTCTTTGACCCACTGAATATTTAGGAGTGTGTTGTTCAGTCTCCACACATTTGCAAATTTCCTTTTTTCCTGTCTGTTATTGATTTCAAGTTTCATTCCGTTAGGATCTGAGAAGGTGCTTTGTATAATTTCAATCTTTTTATATTTATTGAGAGCTGTATTGTGACCTAACATGTGGTCTATCCTGGAGAGAGATCCATGGGCACTTGAGAAGAATGTAAAACCCGCTGAGTTTGGATGCAGTGTTCTGTATATGTCTGTTAGGTGTAACTTGTTTATCATATTGTTCAATTTCTCTGTTTCCTTGTGGATCTTCTGTCTAGTTGTTCTATCTAATGATTTGAGAGGGGTGTTGAAGTCTCCGATGATTATTGTAGAAATGTCTATTTCTCCCTTTAGTTTTGCCAGAGTTTGTCTCATTTTTGTGGGGCACCCTAGTTAGGTGCGTAGATATTTATGACTGTTATATCTTCCTGGAGGATTGTCCCTTTTATTAATATATAATGGCCTTCAGCATCTCTTATCCCTTTTTTGCATTTGAAGTCTGTTTTGTCTGATATTAGTATAGCTACCCCTGCTCTTTTCTGTTTACTATTCACGTGGAGTATCTTTTTCCAACCTTTTACTTTCAGCTGGCCTGTATCCTTGGATCTGAGGTGAGTTTCTTGTAAGCAGCATATGGATGGCTCATGTTTTTTTATCCATTCTGTCAGCCTGTATCTTTTGATTGGGGAATTTAATCCATTCACATTCTATGATATTATTGAAAATGCACTATTTATTTCCTCCATTTTATTCTTTGGTTTTCATATGTCATCTTATCTTTGTCTTTCTTTTTACTCTTTTGGTTATCCTTTCTGCTTTTCTTTCTTCTATACTCTCCCTCAAGCCTCTCTCTCCTGTCTTTTTCTTTCAGGTTCTAAGGCTTCCTTTAATATTTCCTGCAAAGGTGGATTCTTTTTTGCAAACTCTCTTAGTTTCTGTTTGTTTGTGAATACTTTATATTAACCTTCATATTTGAAGGACAGTTTTGCTGGATAAAGAATTCTCAGCTTGCAGTTTTTCTCTTTCAGTTTCCTAATTGTATCCTACTACTGTCTTCTCGCCTCCATGGTTTCTGAAGAGAAATCTGCACTAAGTCTTACTGGATGTCCTTTTTACGTGATCGTTTGCTTCTCTCTTGCTGCTCTGAGAATTTTCTCTTTATCTTTTACATTTGACATTCTGAAAAAGATGTGTCTTGGCGTAGGTCTATTTGGATTTATTCTTATTGGGGTACGGTGTACTTCTTGGACATGTGAGTTCATTTCTTTCGTGAGAGTTGGGAAATTTTCAGCTATTATTTCCTCAAATACTCATTCTGCCCCTTTTCCTTTCTCTTCTCCTTCTGGAACTCCCATGACATGTATGTTCTTGCGTTTTGTGTTGTCATTCAACTCTCTGAGCCTCTGCTCAATTTTTTCCATTCTTTCTCTCTCTGTTCTTTTCTCTCTTCAATTTTAGGTGCTCTGTCTTCAGTATCACTTATTCTTTCTTCTATCATTTCAAGTCTGCTGTTGTATGCTCCAAATGTATTTTTGACTTCACCTATTGTGTCTTTCATTCCCATGAACTCCATTACTTTTCTGTTCAGTGTTTCAAATTCTTCTTTGCGTTCGCGCAATGACTTCTTGATGTCATTGATCTCTTTAACTATATGCTCTTTCATCTCATTAATTTGATTTTGGAAATTTGTGCTCATCTCACTGATTAGTTCTCTCAAATTCTGCATCTCTTCTGGGACTTTGCTGTATTCCTTTTCTTGGGCCATGTCTTCTATTTTCTTAGTATGGCTCGTAATTTTTTGCTGGTGCTTAGGCATCTGGTTAGTTTGTATTTTACTTAGATGCTCTATCTCTTTCTCTTTTATGGGGTTTTAGTGGCAGGAGGCTGTGAGTTACCACAGCTCTTTGATTTTTGGCTCAACCTTGATTGTTAGGATTGTTCTGCTGGTTGCTCAAAACTGGGCACTGGACCCAGCAATTGGTGGTAGAGTCGTTTCCTAGGGCCTTGGGCAGGGAGGCTATAGAGGCCAGGAAAAGCCTCTCTTACTTATTAATTTTCTTTTGCGCACTTCCTTGGTCTGCCAGGAGATGGCGCTTGTTGGCAGCTCTCAATTCAATGCCTGGTCAGAGCGTATTTGTTGTGACACAGACCAGATCACTGTGATAGAGCTTCCTGTCTGGGGGCTAGGAGCCCTGTGATTCAAACTTTCTGAGACAGTTCTCCAGGCTTCTCTCGTAGCACCCCCCTTTTCCCAGCTAGGAAATATTTCCACTCCCTTCTGAATCCTCAACAATCAGTCCCTGTTAGTAGAGGATGAGATTGGGAGGTTTGTATATCTTTAACCCCTTGCAGGCTCCAAGGCAAACAATGGCGCAGCCCCACCCTGCCTGGAAGGGCTCTCGGGACAGGGCAGACCAAACCTGGGAGTCCAAAGCAGGGTCAGCCCCAGGCTCTCTCTCCCCTCTCCTGTGGTGTCCTCAACAATTAGTCCAGGCTAGAAGAGAGGGAGGTTGCGAGGGTCGGATTTTTCCAGTCCTTCCTAGGTTCCCAGGGCAAACGGCCTTGTGGAAGGGTCCGGGGCTCCGCAGCCCAAATTTCAGGTCAGAACCTGAGTCAGCCTAAGGCCGTGTCCCTCTCTCTCCCCTTTCCGGGAGTGGCAGATCCCTGAAGCCCCCATTGTCTGTGGTCACAGGCCCAGAGGTCCGAGAATTTGAAGAGTGTGGGGGAGGGTGCCGGCAGCAGCAGAAGCTGATCCTTGCAACTCACGGTTCTATTGTCGCGATTTCCCTCTTCTGTCCCTCTCTCCTCTGGGTGGTGTGCAGCCTTCACCTGCTGTCCTAAACCCTAGATCTTTTTCGGGACTGTTTCCGCTTGTCTTCTAGCTATTTTTCTTACTAGTCCGCCATCTTCCGGGAAGTCCATTATCTGTTTTTACAATTAAAGTATTATTGGAGGGAAGCGGCTGTGGCTCAATCAGTGGGCCTCCTGGTGGAGGCAAGCCCGCCCGCTTGGCGTGGTTGGCTGACCCAGCGAGCACAAGCAGCAAGGGGGGGGATGAATGAATAAATAAATAAAATCTTTAAAAAAAAAAAAAGTATTATTGGAACACAGCCACATCCATTCAGTTACGTATTGTCGAAGGCTGTTTTCACAGCTGCAGTGACAAAATGGAGTAGTTCAATAGAGACTTAAGGCCCACAAAACCGAAATATTTACTATCTGGCTCTTTACAGAAAAAGTTTGCTGATCCCTGATGTATGCATTGGCCTGTTTCCATTCTATTCCATTGGTCTATTTGTCTATTGTTGCAGTAATTCCATACTGTCTTAATTACCAGAGCTTTATAAGTCTTGAGATCCAGCAGAATAAGCTCTCTCACCTTGTTCTTCTTTAGCAATGTCTTACCATATACATTACTGAATAAGTTTGTCAGTGCTTATATACACATATCCCCAAAAAGCTGCTGGGATTTGAATTGGGATTGCATTGAACCTCTAGATCAATTTGGGAAGAACTGACATCTTTACAATAAATAGAATCAATACCTTCCAATGTCTGAGCACAGTGTATCTCCATCTATTTGTCTTCTTTAATTTATCCCAATGTTTTTTAGCTTTCTATGAAGAAGTCTTGAAGAACTTTCATGAGATTTACTTCTAAGCATTTTATATTTTTATGCTACTCTAATGATATCTTTTTAAAATTTCATTTTCTAATTGGTCTGGTTGATAAAAAATTTCACTTTCTTCTGAATATTGGAACCTTGCTAAACTACCCTATTCATTTTTTCAGTTATTGGTTTTTTAACCTTTTTATTTTGAAATAACTACAGATTCACAGGTAGTTGCAAAACAGTAGAGACAGGTCCCGTGTACCTTTCGCCTAGTTTTCCCTAAAGGTAAGATCTTTCATACTTGTAAGAATCCTATATTTTATGCATGATTGTTCTGTAAACCCATAACCTCTCTAATAAAAAAATAGACCTTGCATACTATAGTACAACATCAAAACCAAGCAACAGACATTGGTACAATCCACACTTTATTCAGATTTCATCCATTTTACATCCACTCCTGTGTGTGTTTGTATAATTCTTTGCAATTTGTTTTTCTCCTTTGCAGTTTTACCACATGTGTATATTTGTTTAACTAGCACCTCAATCAGGACACAGAATACTCCATCGCTGCAAAGATATTTTTATCTTTATGTGAGCCCTTTATAGCCCTCTTCTCCTCATCCCTAACTACGGGCAGTCTGGCACCCATTACTCCATTTCCCAGCTCAATCATATTCCCATCTCAGGAAGGTTAAATTAATGGAATCATACAGTATGTAACTTTTTGCGATTAGCTTTTTTTTTTTTTTTTAAACTCAGCACGATTTTGAGATTCATCCAAATTTTTGTGCATGTCAAGATTTCGTTCCTTTTTTTTTTTTTTTTTTTAATGGAGGTACCACAATATATTTAACTATTCACCCACTGAAGGACATTTGGGTTGTTTCTGGTTTTGTGCTGTCATGAATAAAGATGCTATGAGCATTTGTGTACCTAAGTTTTCATTTCTCTAGGATAAATGCCCAAGAGTGCAATTGCTGGGTGACCTCTTAAGTGCATGTTTAATTCTATAAGAAACTACCATACTATTTTCCTTGGTGGCTGTACCATTTTATATTCTGAGCAGCAACATATGAGAGATCCAGTTTCTCCACAATCTTGCCAGTATTTGGGGTTTTTTTTCCCCTTCATTTTAGCCATCCTAATAGGTGTGTAATGATATATGTGTTTGTTTGTTTTTAAGGAGGTACTGGGGATTGAACCTGAGACCTAGTACATGGGAAGCAGGTGCTCAACCACTGAGCTATACTCACTCCCTGATAGATGTGGTTTTAATTTGCATTTGACTAATGGCTAATAATATTGTACATCTTTTCACGTGCTTAAGTGCCATCTATATATCATTTTCAATGAAATGTCTATTCATGTCTTTTGCCCATTTCCTAATTGGATCTTTAATATAGATGAGTCCTTGCCAGATATGTGGTTTGCATCTACAGTTGGATGATGTTTTTTTTTAGTTTTTTAGTTTTTTGGTTATGCCACCATCTCTGCCTTTTATTTAGCTAGACCATTTACATTTAAAGTACTTATTTATATGTTTGGGCTTAAGTTTGCATTTTATCTTTCATTTTCTCTTTGTTCCTTCTGTTTCTCTTTTCTTGCCTTCCTGTGGTTTACATGGGCATTTTTAAAAATTCCATTTTGATTTATATGCTTTTTAAATATACTGCATTGTATAATTTTCTTAGTGCTTTCTCTAGATACTATAATATGTATACATAATTTTTTTTTTTAAGATTTATTTATTCCCCACCCCCATTTTTTTGCACTCGCTGTCTTCTCCCTGTGTGTTCTTCTGTGTCTGCTTGTCTTCTCTTTAGGCAGCACTGGGAACCGATCCTGGAACCTTCTGGAGTGGGAGAGAGACGCTCAGTCTCTTGTGCCACCTGAGCTCCCTGGTCTGCTGTGTCTCTTATTGTCTCTCCTCTGTGTCTGTTGCATCATCTTGCTGTGCCAGCTCTCTGCATGGGCCAGCACTCTTGTGCAGGCCAACACTCCTGCAGGAGCCATTACTCTGTGTGGACCAGCTTGCCTTTCACAAGGAGAACCCAGGAATCGAATCCTGGACCTCCAATATGGTAGATGGGAGCCCAATCACTTGAGCCACATCCATTTCCCTGCATACATAATTTATAGTGGTCTAACTTATCAATGTTTTACCAATTTGATTGAAGTGTATAAACTTTACTTCTAGTGCTTGCTTTGGCAGCACATATACTAAAATTGGAATGATACAGAGAAGATTAGCCTGGCCCCTGCACAAGGATGACACACAAATTCATGAAGTGTTCCATATTTTTTACTATAATTGTTGGAGAGGATGTGGAGGAATGGGAACTCTCATCCACTGCTGGTGTGAATGTAGACTGGCCCAGCCATTGTGGAGGACAGTTTGGCGGTTCCTCAAAAAACTAACTATAGAACTTCCATATGATCCAGAAATTCCACTGCCGGGTATATACGCAGAAGATTTGAAAGCAAAGACACGAACAGACATATGCACACCAATGTTCATAGAGGCATTGTTCACTATTGCCAAAAGTTGGAATTAACCCAGGTGTCCATCAACAGATGAATGGATAAACAAAATGTGGTACATACATACAATGGAATATTACTCAGCTGTAAGAAGGAATAAAATGCTAACACACGAGATAACATGGATGAATCTTGAGGACCTTATGGTGAGTGAAGCAAGCCAGGCATTGAAGGATGAACAGTACATGACCTCACTGGTATGAATTAAACAAATTGAGCAGACTCAGAGACCTATTGTCTGGAAGACAGGTCTACAAGAAATAGAAAGGGAGAAGACGATTGTGAGCCAACACCCATACGGGCATAATCTATGGTAAGGTGAAAGTGTGTAGTCACGTATTGAAGGGATATGACAGGAGGGTAGTGATATTATTGGGATGGGTGGTGCAGGATTGGCAGGTGGGTAGACTGGGGAGGGTGGATAGGAAGATCCAGGGTACTGGGGGGAAGGTTGGGAAAGGGACCAGGTGAACACTGGGGATTTGCTGGTATGTGGTTGAAAGTACAAAGCTGAGAATGCTCTCATGGCAATATGACAAGGAAGGGTTACTGGTTTGGGTGTTAGATGGGGGCATTCAGGACAGGGCGCACCTGGAGCAGGCTTCTAGGGAGTGTGTGAGTGATCATTCTGTCATAATGTGTTGTATCAGTGGGTGGAGACCCACACAATGAGCGGGAAGGAGTTGGAGTCCCATCATCAGAAGGACCGATTTGTTCAGAAATAGACAGGCGAGAGTCTCTCAAGAGCATGGGTGGTTCCTAATAGAGGAGGACAAACCAGTGTGTCAAGGCCTCAGTCTTGTTGCATGTAACTATGAATCTTGTCATCCAAAGAGTGAAGCCAAGGGGTCACCATGGGCCCCGAGGGGAGCGGGAGGGAGGAATAGAATAGACCAAACGGGATATTTAGTAGGCAGTGGAAGTGTCCAACATGATCTTACAATGATGGACACAGGACATGGTAAATATCATCAAAATTTATAAAAGTGTGCGGTCTAAAATGTAAACCATGATGTAAACCATTGACCATGTTTAGCAGCTATGTTTCTTATTTGTATATCAGTTATAACAAAGGCACCATCCATATACAAAAAGATATTAATATGGGGGGAGAGGAAAGGGGGAGGATTTGGGGTGTCCTGTATTCTGTGTGTGACTTTGCTGTGACCTAAAACTTCTTTGAAAACAAAATGAAAAATAGTGCGACACTGGGGAATTTTTGGGGGAAGGTGCCACGGTACATATAGGACACCAGCTATTGTGGTGATGAAAGGTAAAATGTCAAAAAAAAATTTATTTAACATTTTTTCTAATATCCCAATCTTTTAATTTTATCTTAGTTTTTAAAATTTTTTATGTATTTATTTCTTATATTTAAACTTATCATTATTGTTTCATTTTCCTATTAATTGTATTTGGCTATTGTAATGGCTTCATTTTTTAAGAGGTTTTGGATCACAGAAGGGTTACAATTGGGGCAGGGGAGGATCGTTGGTGTGGGGTGTCAGTGATGGGGGATACATGGGAGGAAGTTCACCTGAGCATACGTATAAGGTATATAAAAATGTTCAAATGTTCACGGGGCATTGTCACAGTGGGTGGAGACTCACACAATAACTGAGAGAATACTGAATTCCCATCCTGGGGAGCTCTGCCACATTCTATAATGGAGCAGCAACAGTCCCCCAAGTGCAGGGCAGTGACTGGCGAAGGAGGATGATCCACTGATGGGCCCTTGATATTGATGACTATGCTTATGAGCCTTTGCTCTTGAAATTGAACCTTAGCCTACTGTTATGGGGTGCCTAAGGGTTGCCTTCTGAGAACCTCTTTGTTGCTCAAATGTGGCCTCTCTCTAAGCCAAACTCAGCATATGAATGCATTACCTTCCCCCCAGCATGGGACATGACTCCCGGGGATGAGCCTTGTTGCAGTTGGGCAGTTTGATATAATTATGAATTCCAAAAATATAATTGGATCATGCTTGTAAACTGATCTGTTAACCTGGGCATGATAAGTTATGATTAGGGCGTTGATTGGGCCACGTCAGTAGGGCATTGAGCCCCACCCCTTGGTGGGTGGGGAGTTGAATATAAAAGGCAAGGCAAAGAACAGAGTTGAAGCAGTTTTTGAGAAGCAGTTCTGATGATGGAGTTTTGATGTTGGAAAGAAGGCCCCAGGAGAAGAGAAGCGAGCCGTTCGCCTGATAGTCTACAGCTGACCTTGTGGAGGAACCAGAAGAGCTAAGCCTGGAGAGAAACGCAGCCCCTGGAAGAGAGGAACACAAGAAGCCTGAACCCTGGCAAATGTCGGCAGCTGTCCTGCTCCAACACGTGGCAATGGACTGTGGTGGGAGAAAAAACTCAATGCTTTATGGCCTGGTATCTGTGGACTTCTACCCCAAATAAATACCCTTTATAAAGACCAACCCATTTTTGGTATTTCACATTAGCACCCCTTTGGCTGACTAATACAAGCCTCCCTGGCACTGAGGGATTACTACCAAGTACCAACTAGCAATGCAACTGGAAAAAGACCATGAATAAAAGGGGGAAAAGGTAAAGACAAATGAGTTTACATGGCTAAGAAACTTCAAAGTGAGTTGGGAGGTCATCCCAGTGGTAACGGTTACGCATATCTCAGCAGGATCTCATAGATCTCCAAAGTGGATACTACCCCAAATAGTGGTGCTACTGGGGGCTCTGGAGACATCCAGGTTCTATGGTTAGGCGGACAGCTCCAGAGTTTGGTGCCTTGTCAGTGGGCCCTACTTTGGAGTTTATGCTCCTGAGAGTGACAGAGTTGGACTCAGTTATGTCTTCCCTGGACTTGGCTCATCTGCCCCTTCTATTTATTTATTTATTTCTCCACATCCACTTGTTGTTTGCACTTGCTGTGTCTGTTCGTCTTCCTTGGTTCTTTAGGAGGCACTGGGAACCAAACCCAGGACCTCTGATGTGGGAGGAAGGCTCTAATCACTTGAGCCACCTCCGTTCCCTTCTATCCCTTCTATTTAAACCTATGCTTGGTGCTGGAGTTTGTATGTGTACATCCAGAGACTCGAGTCTTTGGGCCGTCCATGTGCCAGCTGGGCCCGGAACCTCGACGGAGTTGCAATACCTACTCTACAGCTCATTGGATTCACCCAGGACAACTGCTGGGGAGATGATGATGGAGAACAGCTGTCCCAGGGAACGGAGAGAGTCTAAAGCTGCAGGCTGGATAGTCCCATCCATCTTCCCCATGGGATATAAACTCCCATTCAATTGGAGGTGGAGTGAACGTCACCATCCCAGAATCCTCGGGATTGGGGGAAGAGCTATGGACTGGAGTGGACTTACTGGTATTCTACTATAAACATATTGCGATTCTAGCAGTGGAAGAAATTACAACATTGATGTGGAGCCAGGGGCCACTGGAGCCTCTGGGGATAGGGAGAGGGAAAAATAGTTGTAATACGGGGGCTTTTTCGGGACTTGGGAATCGTCCTGAGTGATGTTGCAATGACAGACATAGGCCATTTTATATCATCACATAGCATGCAGGCCTGTGTGGGAGAGAGTATAGACTACAATGTGAACTATGGTCCATGCTGAATGGCAAAGCCCCAGGATGCGTTTATCAACTGCAATGAATGTGCCGCAATAATGAAGGATGTTTATGTGGGAGGGTGTGGGAGGTGTGGGGACGGGGGCATATGGGAATCCCTGTATTTTTTGTGTAAAATTTATGTAATCTAATTATCTTTTTTAAAAATTCCTAAAAAAAAAAAAGTACATTAATTCTGAATGGGAGCTCCTGTGGTGAGCTTTCTTCATTATTTATATACTCTGAAATAATAAAAAATACCTAACATTTACAAAAAAAAAACAAAAAACCCCACAAAACCTTACTTCTATGTAGGTGCTTTTACCCCCTCCCACTTTAAAAAATACATAATTGTTTTAAGTATTTCCTTTATATATACATTGACAACCACAGCAGATGATAATATAATTTTTTGTGTCAATTATCAAGTATGATTGAAAAAAACTCATGAGAAGGGTAGTATTATATTTAACATTACCCCCCCCTTTTTTTTTAACCCATTTTGTTATTTTTCCTTCCCTCTGAAAATCTGAGCCTTCTTCTCTTGTCATTTGGAGTTTGAGAACTTCCTTTAGCCATTCTTTATGGCTAGTTTTGCTAATGACAAAGTCTCTTAGGTTTCCTTCATCTGAATGTGTTTTTATTTCTCCTTCATTCTGATAGTTTCATTGGCTATAGGATCACAGTTGATAGTTTTTTTCTTCTAGCACTTGATAATTATGTGCCACTTTCTTCTGGCCACCATGGTTTCCGATGAGAAATTTGTTATCATTTGCTCAGTGCTTCCAATAGGTAATTTGTTTTCTCTCTTGATGCTTTCAAGAATTTTTCTTTACCTTAGTTTTCATAAGCTAAATTATGCTGTGTTTTGTCGTGATTTCTTCAGATTTATCCTATTTATCTGCTTGAATCTGTAGGTTTATGTCTTTTGCCAAACTTGGGAAGTTTCTAGTCATATGAAAATGAGTAATGAAAATGCTCTAATATTGATTGATTTCTTCAAATACTTTTTCTTTGTCATCATTTATTTATTTATTTTTCTTTATTTTTGAAGGAGCTTTAGATTACATAAATGTTACATAAAAAATATAGGGGATTCCCATATATCCCACCCCCTCCCTGTCCCACTCTTTCCACCATTAATAACATCTTTCATTAGTATGGTACTTTTGTTACAATTGATGTATACATATTGAAGCATTGTTACTAGCATGGTCTATAGTTTACATGTTTTACACTTTGCACTACACAATTTTACAGGTTTTAACAAAATGTCTAATGGCTTAGATCTGTCATTGCAATATCAAGCAGAATGATTCCAATGTCTCAGAAATGCCCCTTGTTACACCCATTCTTCCCTCTCCCTCCCCTCAGAACCTCTGGTGACCACTGCCTTTATATCAGTGTTATATGTTCTTCCGTTACTAGAATAAGAATAAGTCTACTTTAGTCCATAGTTGCATCCCTCCCTTATGTTTGTTCATTCCTCTATCTTGAGGATTTTGTGATGGTGATGCCCACTCTGCTTCTGATTGAGAGTGGGGCTTAGATCCCATGAGGCAGATGAATGGAATTGTCTTGCACTTCAAATACTTTTTCAGCTTCATTCTCTCCTTCTGTTACTATGAAGACGCCAATTTTAGATCTTTCAGAACTGCCCTGCAGGTCTCTGAGGTTTTGTTCTTCTTCTTCTTCTTTTTTTGATAGTCTTTTTCTTTCTTTTTTTCAGATTGGCTAATTTGCATTGTTCTATCTTTTTTTTTTTTTTTTAAAGATTTTATTTTATTTATTCATTCATTTATCCCCCCCTTGCTGCTTGTGCTCGCTGGGTCAGCTAACCACGCCGTGCGGGTGGGCTTGCCTTCACCAGGAGGCCCCGGGAACCGAACCCGGGGCCTCCCATATGGTAAACGGGAGCCCCACTGATTGAGCCACAGCCGCTTCCCTGCATTGTTCTATCTTGAAGTTAATTTATTCTCTCTTCTGTAATACTTATTCTGCTCTTGAGCCCTTCCAGTGAGTTTTTATTTCAGTTATTCTATTTTTTAGTTATATAATTTCCATTTGGTTCTTTTTTATATTATCTATTTCTTTGGTGATTTTTTTTCAGTTGCTTCAAGGGTATTTTTAATTGTTTTAATCTTTTCATTAGAGAAGTTTTGGGTTTACAGAACACTCATATATAAAATACAGGATTCTCATATACCACCTACCACCAACACCTTGCATTGGTATGTAACATTTGTTACTATTGATGATAGCACATTTTTATATTTGTACTATTAATTAAAGTCCATGGTTTAACTTAGAGTTCACTGTGTTGTGTAGGACAAAGGATTTTTTTTTTTTTTTTTAATTACTGGGGGCCAGGGATTGAACCCGGGACCTCGTATGTGGGAAGCCGGGACTCAATCACTGAGATACAATCGGCTTCCCTGAGTTGGCTTTTTTATTTGTTTAGCTTGTTGTTTGTTTTGTTTTTTAGGAGGCACCAGGAACTGAGCCCGGGACCTCCCATTTGGGAGGGGGGCACTCAACTGCTTGAGCCACATCCACTCCGGTGAAGGCTTTTTCTTTTGTGATGGGTACTTTAAGATCTTTGTCAGAGAATTCCAGCATCTAATTAATTTCAGTGTTGGCACCTATCTTTTCTCATTCGAGTTCGATTTCCTTGGGTTTTGGTATGACATGTGGCTTTTGATTATATGAAGAGCATTTTAGATATTATGAGTGGAGACTCCGTATCCTATTTAACGCTTCTATTTTAGTAGGCAGTCACCCTCTTTAGGTTAAGCACGCGGGTTCCGGCCTATTTTATGCACTGTGGGTTCCAGGACGACTAAGTTTTCAGAGCGCTTGTAGTGTTATTCTGGTCTGTTTTATCTGCCCGGTGCTGGTGGGGTTCACAATCAGTAGGGGCGAAGGCACTTTCTCAGGTCTCCATGGTGCTGCTGGGTTGGGGATGGGAGACACTGGCCTGAAGGGGTAAGGAGCACTTCCCCACACTGCCCGGTGCCAGCGGGGCCCCTGCTGGATCTCTCTGCTGGTACCACCCATGAGGGAGCAAAGCACCTACCTGGCAGCCTTAAGCTGCTACATGGTGGGCCAGAGAGCCACCAGGCCTGCACCTCCTGCCATTCGGTGAGGAGTTGGGGCACACTGGGCCGTCGTGTTGTTTCTCAAGCCCTAGCCAGTTTGCCTTCTTTCCACATTTCAGAGTCTCCCTATGAACACCTGTTGTATTCTTTCTAGGGCTTTTAGATGTACTTAGCAGGCAGAGGCAGGAAGAAATAAGCCTATGCCATCTCATCTGGAGCCAGAAGTCTCCACTTACTAATTTTAATGTTTTTTTTAATAGATTCTTTTGGATTCTCTACATATACAACCATATTGTCTATGAATAAGGGGTTCATTATGAGAAAGTTCTTCTTTTCTTGTTTTTATATCTTTTTTTAGGTTTTTCAATACATCACTGAATGAAATGATGATAGGAGGCATCCTAGTCTTGCTTCTAATCACAAAGCAAAGATTTCAACATTTTGCTATTAAGTGTGATGCTTGCAGTACTATTTTTGTAAGTACACTTCATTGTATCAAAGAAGTTTCTTCTATTTTTAGTGTGAATGCTGAGTGGGTTTTTTTGTTTTGTTTTTTGTTTGTTTGTTTGTTTGTTTTTTACCGGGAGGTCCCGGGGATCGAACCCGGGTCCCTCCATATGGGAGACGGACGCCCAACCATTTGAGCCACATCCATCCCCCAAGTGGTTTTTAATCATAAATTGATGTTGAATTTTATTAAATGAGTCTTCTGCATCTGTCTTAGTGATGTTAATAGCCATTAATGATAATCCACTAGAGCTGAGGTTGCCAGATTAAATACAGGGCATTCAGTTAAAATTTAAGTTTCAAATAAATAATGAATAGATTTCTAGTATGAGAATGTCCCATGCAGCGTACATGGCTGATTGCTGATCAAGGCTTTTTTTTTTTTTTTTTTTTTTTTTTTTCATTAAAAAATTTTATCAAAGTATATCATTCATACATAAACATATATAAACAACAAGTGTATATAAAAGTAGTGAACTTGCAAAACAAATATGCATATAATCATAGAAGTCTCCCATACATTACCCCACCACCAACACATTGCATTGTTGTATAATATTTGTTACAAACTATGAAAGAGCATCAATCAAAATATTATTATTAACTATAGCCCATATCTTATGTTTGGTGTATTTTTCCCCCAACCCACCAATTATTAACACCCTATATTAGTATTATATATTTGTTATAGTTCATGAGAGAATATTCTCGTATTTGTCCTGTTAACCACAGTCCATCTTCCACCACAGGATTCACTGTGTTATACAGTCCCACACTTTGTATAATCCATTCAAAGTGATCACGGCTTTTGATTAGTGAATTTGGATTGCTGGGTTCCAGCTCTGAGGGCAGTGGTAGTTTCAACACTTCCTGGACAGGGGCAAAGGTGGTAGAGAGTTAAAGACTCATGGCTTCCTCAGGGCTGTGAGGACAGTTAGTTGAAGGACTGCATTTGCTGGGCAGGCCAAGAAAGCTCAGCTACTAATCAATAACAGAGCAAGAAAGGGAAAATTCACGAATATGTGGACATTAAACAACATACTCTTAAACAGCCAATGGGTTACAGAGAAAATCAGAAGCAAATTAGGAAATAGCTTGAGGCTAATGAAAAGGAAAATACAACATACCAAAAACTTATGGGATGCAGCAAAGGCAGCACTGAGAGGCAAATTTATAACTCTAAATGCTTACTTTTAAAAAGGAAGAAAGACTTCAAATCAGAGATCTAATGGCAAAGAAAAAGAATAGCAAACTAAACCCAAATCAAGCAGAAGGAAGGAAATAACAAAGATTAGAGTGGAGATGAATGAAATAGAAAACAAACAAACAAAAGCAATAGAGAATCAACAAAACCAAAACTTGGTTCTTTGAAAATATCAACAAAATCGACAAACCTTTAGCTAGACTGACAAAGAAAAAAAAGAGAGAACACAAATAATGAAAATCAGAAGTGAAAAGGGGTACATTATTACTGACCCTGCTGAAATAAAAAGGACTATAAGTGGATACTATTGAGGTAATGTTTCAGGCGTTTGCGGGGCACTACGCCCCACCTTCTTCCCGGACCCAACTTCCCCATTTCTCTCAGCCTATCACAGCACTCCCTCAACAGCCATAACCTTATTTGGACATGTTGGCCTTCTCCTCTAGCCTCCCCCCTCCCTCCCAAATCTTCCCTCCACGCCCAGCAACAGCTTCGCCCTATCAGAAGACAACATGCTCACCCCCGCCCAACACTGCCTATAAAACTGCGCAGCTCTCCCTGAATAAAGGTCTTACCTTCCAGCAAGCAAGTGAGTGGTGTCTCTTCATTTAGTACTGTCAGGGAGACCACAGGGCACCAAACGGCGACCCTGTGACAACTTCTCCTTAACCTCCGTGAAGACCAGGGAGCCGGGCCTGCACTCTCCTGACAACTTCTTCACCCCCCCGCCGTTCCGGAGTGCACGCCGGACGGCCCACAACTAGCTCGTGTCGCTCCCCGGGCTGCAGCAGGGCTGATCACCCTCAGGCCCGGAAACAAAGCGGCATACTATGGACAACTATATGCCAATAAATTAGATAACCTAGATGAATGGACAAAATTCTTAGAAACACACAAACTTGTCTCAAGAAGAAATAGAATATCTCTACAAACCAATTACTAGTAAAAAGATTGAATAATAATAATAACAATAATAAACCTCCCAACAAAGAAAAGCCCAGGACCACATGTTTTCACAGGGAATTCTATCAAACATTTCAAGAAGAGTTAACTCCAATTCTGCTCAAACTTTTCAAAACAATTTTAGAAGAGGGTACACTCCCTAATTCATTGTACGAGGCCAACATCACCATTATACCAAAGCCTGGATAAATATACCACACACAAAAAAACAGCTACAGACCAATATCTCTTATGAATAGAGATGAAAAATCCTCAACAAAATACTAACAAACTGAATCCAACATCACATTAAAAGAATTAGGGAAGAATATAAAATGTGGGGACTTCCGGGAAGATGGTGGACTAGTAAGACACGGGAATCACTTCTCCAGAAAAATAGCTAGAGGACAAGCTGAAACAGCCCCGAAAAAGATCTTCTAGGGTTTAGGACAGCAGGTGAAGGCTGCACACCACCCAGAGGAGAGAGGGACAGAAGAGGGAAATCGCGACTACAGAACTGTGAGTTGCAAGGAGCAGCTTCTGCTGCTGCCAGCACCCTCCCCCACACTCTTCAGAATTCTCGGGGGAATTCTGGGATCTGCCACTCCCGGAAAGGGGAGAGTGAGGGACACAGCCTTAGGCTGACTCAGGTTCTGACCTGAAATTTGGGCTGCAGAGCCCCACGGACCCTTCCACACGGTGGTTTGCCATGGGAGCCTGGAAAGGACTGGAGAAATCCGATCCTCGCAACCTGCCTCTCTTCTAGCCTGGACTAATTGTTGAGGACACCACAGGAGAGGGGAGAGAGAGCCTGGGGCTGACCCTGCTTTGGATTCCCAGGGTTGGTCTGCCCTGTCCCGAGAGCCCTTCCAGGCCGGGTGGGGCTGCGCCAATGTTTGCCTTGGAGCCTGCAAGGGGCTAAAGATATACAAACCTCCCAATCTCCTCCTCTACTAACAGGGACTGATTGTTGAGGATTCAGAAGGGAGTGGAAATATTTCCTGGCTGGGAAAAGGGGGGCGCTACGAGAGAAGCCTGGAGAACTATCTCAGAAAGTTTGAATCACAGGGCTCTTAGCCCCCAGACAGGAAGCTCTATCACATTGAATTGAGAGCTGCCAACAAGCGCCATCTCCTGGCAGACCAAGGAAGTGTGCATAAGAAAATTAATAAGTAAGAGAGGCTTTTCCTGGCCTCTATAGCCTCCCTGCCCAAGGCCCTAGGAAACGACTCTACAACCAATTACTGGGTCCAGTGCCCAGTTTTGAGCAACCAGCAGAACAATCCTAACAATCAAGGTTGAGCCAAAAATCAAAGAGCTGAGGTAACTCACAGCCTCCTGCCACTAAAACCCCATAAAAGAGAAAGAGACAGAGCATCTAAGTAAAATAAAAAGTAACCAATGCCTAAGCACCAGCAAAAAATTACGGGCCATACTAAGAAAATAGAAGACATGGCCCAAGAAAAGGAATACAGCAAAGTCCCAGAAGAGATGCAGAATTTGAGAGAACTAATCAGTGAGATGAGCACACATTTCCAAAATCAAATTAATGAGATGAAAGAGAATATAGTTAAAGAGATCAATGACATCAAGAAGTCATTGCACGAATGTAAAGAAGAATTTGAAATCATGAACAGAAAAGTAACGGAGTTCATGGGAATGAAAGACACAATAGGTGAAGTAAAATATACATTTGAAGCATACAACAGCAGACTCGAAATGATAGAAGAAAGAATAAGTGATACTGAAGACAGAGCAGCTAAAATTGAAGAGAGAAAAGAACAGAGAGAGAAAAGAATGGAAAAAATTGAGCAGAGGCTCAGAGAGTTGAATGACAACACAAAACGCAAGAACATACGTGTCATGGGAGTTCCATAAGGAGAAGAGAAAGGAAAAGGGGCAGAAAGAGTATTTGAGGAAATAATAGCTGAAAATTTCCCAACTCTCATGAAAGAAATGAACTTACATGTCCAAGAAGCACACCGTACCCCAATAAGAATAAATCAAAATAGACCTATGCCAAGACACATATTATTCAGAATGTCAAATGTAAAAGATAAAGAGAAAATTCTCAGAGCAGCAAGAGAGAAGCAAACGATCACATACAAAGGATGTCCAGTAAGACTTAGTGCAGATTTCTCTTCAGAAACCATGGAGGTGAGAAGACAGTGGTATGATACAATTAGGAAACTGAAAGAGAAAAACTGCAAGCTGAGAATTCTTTATCCAGCAAAACTGTCCTTCAAATATGAAGGTTAATATAAAGTATTCACAAACAAACAGAAACTAAGAGAGTTTGCAAAAAAGAATCCACCTTTGCAGGAAATATTAAAGTGAAGCCTTAGAACCTGAAAGAAAAAGACAGGAGAGAGAGGCTTGGAGGAGACTATAGAAGAAAGAAAAGCAGAAAGGATAACCAAAAGAGTAAAAAGAAAGACAAAAATAAGATGATGTATGAAAACCAAAGAATAAAATGGAGGAAATAAATAGTGCATTTTCAGTAATATCATTGAATGTGAATGGATTAAATTCCCCAATCAAAAGTTACAGGCTGACAGAATGGATAAAAAAACATGAGCCATCCATATGCTGCTTACAAGAAACTCACCTCAGACCCAAGGATACAAGCTGGCTGAAAGTAAAAGGTTGGAAAAAGGCACTCCATGCGGATAGTAAACAGAAAAGAGCAGGGGTAGCTATACTAATATCAGACAAAACAGACTTCAAATGCAAAAAAGTGATAAGAGATGTGGAAGGCCATTATATATTAATAAAAGGGACGATCCTCCAGGAAGATATAACAGTCATAAATATCTACGCACCTAACCAGGGTGCCCCAAAATATATGAGACAAACTCTGGCAAAACTGAAGGGAGAAATAGACACTTCTACAATAATCGTCAGAGACTTCAACACCCCTCTCACATCATTAGATAGAACAACTAGACAGAAGATCAATAAGGAAACAGAGAACTTGAACAATATAATAAACAAGTTAGACCTTACAGGCATATACAGAACACTGCATCCAAACTCAGCGGGTTTTACATTCTTCTCAAGTGCCCATGGATCTCTCTCCAGGATAGACCACATGTTAGGTCACAATACAGCTCTCAACAAATATAAAAAGATTGAAATTATACAAAGCACCTTCTCAGATCCTAATGGAATGAAACTAGAAATCAATAACAGACAGGAAAAAAGGAAATTTGCAAATGTGTGGAGACTGAACAACACACTCCTAAATATTCAGTGGGTCAAAGAAGAAATTGCAAGTGAAATCAGTAAATATATTGAGACAAATGAAAATGAGAACACAACATATCAAAACTTATGGGATACAGCAAAGGCAGTCTTGAGAGGGAAATTTATAGCCCTAAATGCCTATATTAAGAAACAAGAAAGAGCTAAACTTAAAGATTTAACTGAACAATTAGAGAAACTAGAAAAAGAACAGCAAACCAATCCCAAAGCAAAAAGAAGGAAAGAAATAATAAAGATTAGAGCGGAAATAAATGAAAATGAGAACAGAAAAGCAATAGAGAAAATCAAGAAAACCAAAAGCTGGTTCTTTGAGAAGATCAATAAAATTGACAAACCCCTCCCTAGACTAACAAAGAAAAAAGAGAGAAGATGCAAATAAATACAACCAGAAATGAAAGAGGGGAAATTACAAATGACCTCACAGAAATAAAAAGAATCATAAGAGGATATTATGAGAAACTATATGCCAACAAACTAGACAACCTGGATGAAATGGACAAATTTCTAGAAACTCATAACCAACCTACAATGACACAACAAGAAATACAAGAACTTAACAAACCAATCACAATTAAGGAGATTGAATCCGTCATCAAAAATCTCCCAGCAAAGAAAAGTCCAGGACCAGATGGCTTCACAGGTGAGTTCTATCAAGCATTTCTAAAAGAATTAACACCAATCCTGTTTAAACT
>JAKSZT010054134.1:9559532-9595516 GCA_026826555.1 Tolypeutes matacus
GACTCAATGGGAAAAAATATTTGGAAATCACATATCTGATAAGGGTTTAATATCCAGGATATATAAAGAGATGTTACAACTCAACAATAAAAAAAAAAACAAATGACCCAATTAAAAAATGGGCCAAAGACTTGAATAGACATTTCTCCGAAGAAGAAATACAAATGGCAAAAATACACATGAAGAAATGCTCAACATCACTCATGATTAGGGAAATGCAAATCAAAACTACAATGAGATATCATTTCACACCTATCAGAATGGCCGCTATTAAAAAGACAGAGAACTACAAGTGTTGGAGAGGATGTGGAGAGATAGGAACACTTCTTCACTGTTGGTGGGAATGCAGGATGGTACAACCACTATGGAGGACTGTTTGGCAGTTCCTAAAGAAGTTGAATATAGACTTGCCATGTGACCCTGCAATACCACTACTGGGTATATACCCAGAAGAACTGAGAGCAGTGACATGAACAGACATCTGCACACCGATGTTCATAGCCACATTATTCATCATTGCCAAAAGTTGGAAACAACCCAGGTGTCCATCAACAGATGAATGGATAAACAAACTGTGGTCTATTCACACGATGGAATATTATGCAGCTGTAAGAAGAAATGAAGTCATAAAACATATGGCAACATGGATGAACCTGGAGGACATTATGTTGAGTGAAGCAAGCCAGACACAAAAGGACAAATAGTGTATGAATGCATTATTATGAACCAAATATATTGTGTAATATATTGTTTGATTCACACACACAAAAAAACAAAAAAACAAACAAAAAACAAAACAACAAAAAAAAATTTACATGTACCCATTACATTTAATTGAGAAATGTATATATTTATTCATCTGTGTTTACTTTTTAGTTTTTTATTGCTTATGTTTTCAGTTATTAAATGTACAAAATAAAGTTAAAAAAAAAAAAATGAAAGAGGACCCCTATCTCACCCCCTATACAAGAATCAACTCAAAATCGATCAAAGATCTAAATATAAAAGCCAGGACCATAAAACTACTAGAAGAAAATGTAGGGAAACATCTTCAAGACCTTGTAGAAGGTGGTGGTTTCTTGGACCTTACACCCAAAGCATGTGCAACAAAAGAAAAAGCAGATAAATGGGACCTCCTCAAAATTAAACACTTTTGCACCTCACAGGACTTTGTCAGAAGGGTGAAAAGGCAGCCAACTCAATGGGAAAAAATATTTGGAAATCACATATCTGATAAGGGTTTAATATCCAGGATATATAAAGAGATGTTACAACTCAACAATAAAAAAAAAACAAATGACCCAATTAAAAAATGGGCCAAAGACTTGAATAGACATTTCTCCAAAGAAGAAATACAAATGGCAAAAAAACGCATGAAGAAATGCTCAACATCACTCATGATTAGGGAAATGCAAATGAAAACTACAATGAATTCAGAATTTGGTACTGAGGAGTGGGGAAGTGCTTTTGCATATACCAAAATGTTGGAACGGTTTTATAAATGGATAATGGGTATTTTTTGGAGGAATTGTGAAATGCTTTATGTAAAAGGCCAAGATCGCTTTGAAGAAACTGTTGATAGCAATATGGATGCTAAAGAGACTTTCTATGATGCCTTAGAAGTAAATGATGAAACTTTTATTGGAAACTGGAGGAAAGGTGATCCATGTTTTAAAGTTGCAGAAAACTTAACAAGATTAACTCCTGGTGTTATATAGAAGACAGAATTTTAAAATGGCGAACAAGAGCATTTAGCTGAAAAACTTTCCAAGGTAAACTCAGAGAATGTGGCTTGGCTTCTCCTTGCAGCTTATAGCAAAATACTAGATGAGCGAAATACACTAAGGACTGAACTTTGGGGCACAAAGAAAACAGAAACTGATTCTGGAACTTCCAAGTTTGTGGAAATCAAATTCCCAGATGAAAATGCCCTATTTGAAGACTTTACTAAACTTGGAACTCATAACTCAGAATTGAAGATGCAGTTATCTCAGAAAGACTTGTGGAAAGTCTTACTGTCTGATGGCTTGGACCCCTGCTTCCTGCATGCTAAACCAACAAAATTTTTGAGAGAGCTCTATGAACAAAATCACTGTCAGCATGGACAAAAGAGGATATGGAAAGGAGCGATTGACGGAGAATCAGCTTTAAGAAGAAAACCGTGGAAGCAGAGATCTGGACTTAAGTCATCTCTTGGGCCAAGAGAGGAGCCCCACCCATGTGTACAGAGAGGGTGAGTTTGCCCCAGCAGTTGAAGAGGGTGGATGTCCCCACCCGATGTTCAGGAAGAGTTTTGCCACCCCAGGGTGCAGGGAGGTTGGAGCACATTCCTCAAAGATTAGGGCAGTTAAGGTCAACACCCCATAGGTCTGAGAGGGGTGTACCTGATCCCCATGGATTAGAAAAGGCCAGGTGGTCAACCCATTGCTCTGAGAGGGTTGAGCCTGTATGCCAAAGGTTAGGGGGAATGTTATCTTCATCTCACTGTACTAGGGGGGCTAAGACTCTAAGAGTATCCCCAATACTCTTGGAGGGTGAGGTCTGAAGCTTGGTTGACACCCAGATTCTTGATGAGGGTGAAACCAAGAAAATGGCTGTTGGGAAAGCCTGTGGAAATGGTGGGTTCCATGTGGCCCCAAGGAGAAGAAACCATCATCTTAAGAATGACTCTCAGATTTTGAAATCGAATGGAGGATGCCCTGCAGTTTTACTGAACTGTAAAGGATCCGTGACTCATGTTTAACATCCCAATTTCTCCTTATGATATTGAAAATGTTTATCCTTTGTCTTTCCATTTGTGTATTGGAAGCAGTTAAATGGTTTCGTAAGATTCAGAGGTCTATAGCAGATGGGACTTTGCCTGAAGACAAACTGTATTTCTTTAAAATGATTTTGATATGATTTTGTACTTGGATTGTTACTGATTTAAGTTTTTTTAAATATTGTAATGTATTTTTGGAATTCAGAGGGTGGAATGTGGCAGTTTGATGTAATTATGAATTCCAAAAATATAATTGAATCATGCTTTTAAACTGATCTGTTAATATGGGCATGATTAGGTTAGGATTAGGGTGTTGAGCCCCACCCCTTGGTGGGTGGGGAATTGAATATAAAAGGAAAGGAAAAGGACAGTTGAAGTAGTCTTTTGAGAAGCAGTTTTGATGTTGGGAAGAAGGCCCCAGGAGAAGAGAAGCAAGCCGTTCGCCTGATCATCTACAGCTGACCTTGTGGAGGAAACAGGAGCTAAGCCCGGAGAGAAACACAGCCCCGGGAAGAGAGGAACCCCAGAAGTCTGAACCCTGCCAAACGCCAGCAGCTGTCTTGCTCTAACACATGGCAGTGGACTGAGGTGAGAGAAGAAACTTAACGCTTTATGGCCTGGTATCTGTGGACTTCTACCCCAAATAAATACCCTTTATAAAGACCAACCCATTTTTGGTATTTTACATTAGCACCCCTTTGGCTGACTAATACAGCACACAATGAAATATTATGCAGTGGTAAGAAGAAATGAAGTCGTGAAGCATATGACAACATTGATGAACCTGGAGGACATTATGTTGAGTGAAGCAAGCTAGACACTAAAGGACAAATACTGTACGACTGCAACATTATGAACTAAATACATTGTGTAAACTCATGGAGTTAATAATTAGAATATAGGTTACCAGAAAATAGAATGAGTTTAGAGAACAGAGATCTGAGGTTTAATCTGTGCAGAATTAGTAAAAATGTTGTTTGTAAATCTTTGGAAATGAATAGAAATGGTGAAAGCATATCATGGAGTTTGTTAACTAGCAGTACTATTGTATAGGTATGACAGTGGTTGAAAGGGAAAGTCTAAGGTCATGTGTATTACTAGAAGGAAAGCTAAAAACTGTAACATGGGACTGTATATGACAGTAAAATCTCATGTAAAACACAAGTATGGATGATATTGCATATATGACTGTTTTTACAAAATATAAATACTAATATACTAGAGAAAAGGAAAAGGAATAGCAGCTATGTATGGCGGGAAGAATAGAGAGATTGAGAGGTGATGAGTTTGTTTGTTTGGTTTCTGTTTATCATTATTATTGTTGGAATAATGAAAGTGCTCTAAGAATGATTGAAGTGATGATGCACAAATATGTGATTACAGTGAATACCATTGATTGTACACTTTGGATGGATTTATGCCTTATTGATATGTACCACTAAAATTGATTTGTTAAAAAAAAAAACAAAAAACTACAATGAGATATCATTTCACACCTATCAGAATGGCCACTATGAAAAAGACAGAGAACTACAAGTGTTGGAGAGGATGTGGAGAGATAGGAACACTTCTTCACTGTTGGTGGGAATGCAGGATGGTACAACCACTATGGAGGACTGTTTGGCAGTTCCTAAAGAAGTTGAATATAGACTTGCCATGTGACCCTGCAATACCACTACTGGGTATATACCCAGAAGAACTGAGAGCAGGGACACAAACAGACATCTGCACACTGATGTTCATAGCCACATTATTTACCATTGCCAAAAGTTGGAAACAACCCAGGTGTCCATCAACAGATGAATGGATAAACAAACTGTGGTCTATTCACACGATGGAATATTATGCAGCTGTAAGAAGAAATGAAGTCGTAAAGCAGATGGCAACATGGATGAACCTGGAGGACGTTATGTTGAGTGAAGCAAGCCAGACACAAAAGGACAAATACTGTATGAATGCATTATTATGAACCAAATATATTGTGTAATATATTGTTTGATTAAAAAAAAAAAAATTTACATGTATCCATTACATTTAATTGAGAAATGTATATATTTATTCATCTGTGTTTACTTTTTAGTTTTTAATTGTTTATGTTTTCAATTATTAAATGTACAAAATAAAGTTAAAAAAAAAACAACAGATGATGGACTGGATGTGGTCCATGGACTATAGTTTGCTGATCCCTGGAGTATATGATCACTTGGTTTAAAATAAAAGTGGCATTGCAGAGCAGCCAGAAAAAGGATAATCTTTTCAATAAATGGGTCAATTGGATATCTTGGTAAAACTAAAACTGAACCCCAACATCACATCTTACAAAAACAATTCTAGACTAATTGTAGATCTAAATGTGAAGGGCAAAACAATAAAGCTTCTAGAAGATACAGAATATCTTCATGACCATGGAGTAGGCAGGGATTACTTAACCAGACACAAAAGACACTGCTTATAAAGGAAAAGATGAATAAAATGGACTATATTAAAATTAAGAATTTTTTCATCATTAAGAAAATGAAAACACAAGTCACAGTGTGGGAGAAAATATTTTCAAGAAATATAACCAAAAAAGGGCTTGTATCCAGAATATATACAGATGAATAAGGAAAAGACAGACACCTCAATAGAAAAATGGGTAAGAGACTTGAATAAGTACATTACCAAAACCACAAATCACATAAAAAGGAGAGCCAAATGGCCAGTACATATATGAAAATGTGCTCAGCCTTGTTAGTAATCAAGGAAATGCAAATTACAGTCACAGACCAATACCATAACACCTCCAGATTGGCTAAAACCACAAAGAACAAGATCGTGAAGTGGTAAAGCCACAGAGCAATGAGAAAATGCTCATATGCTGCTTGTGGGAGTATAAATTGGCACAACGGTCTCGAAACCTGGTAGCGTCTGCTAAAGCAGAGCCCAATGACCTAGCAATTCCATGACTGGAAGGAATGGAAGCACATGTGCACCAAAAGATAGTATTTGTTAGTCGAAACTGAAAACAGCAGCAGTGAATGTGTAGTTTTTTGAATATAAAATTAAGTACCATACAGTGAGGAAAACTTAATGAGAGAAATAGAACAAAGGCTGGCCTCTTCTCAAACTGAATTCCCTGTTCCCACTTATCTAACCCTCTACTTTCTAGGTGGCCTCTTTTCAGAACTTTTCCCTGTTCTCGCTAATCCTCCCACATTCTTGTTCAGTCACTTCCCCAAAAACCCACGTCAGTAAAGGGCATGAACTTGGACACTGAGAGCTTACCCTTAAACCTTTCCCCTTAGGATTGGTTAGTTTTCACGCCTAAGATTGTAAGCCCACAACTCCCAGCCCGTGCGAGATGGGGAAGGTTGGGAAGGGAGGGAAATGGGACATTGTGTCAGGGGAACTATATAATCTTTGTTCTTGCACTGATCACGCGCACTTGCCCACTTCCATTAGCCTGGCGTGTGCCCTTTCTCATGAGAAAGAAAGAAATTACTGCTGCCTCTAGTCCAACTCTCTGTCTTCAGAGTTTTTATTTTAAGTCAATGGTCACCGTCCCATTCAATTGGGGGCTCATCTGGGATCACAGGAATGAGGAGAGACCCTCGAACCCCTTCTCTGACTGGCAGGAGTTTTATGGTGGCCTTCGGCATAGGAAAAGTCGTAGGTCTCTCCCCGTCACCAGACCTGAAGGAAGCAGAGATTGAAACAGATGTATGGGGAAAAAGGTCTGGACCTCAAAAACTGAGATAAAAGAAGTCATGTAAGTCTGTGCACAGATCCAGGTAAGAGACTTTGTGTCCAGGCCCTGGGTGACTTGAAGAGGGGGACTTATTTCTGAAAGATCCTGTTGAGTCAGTGAGACTGAGTATAACACAGGACATCTCGGGCAAGACACGTTGAGCCAGCGCAGGCAAGATATGTTGAGTCAGCAAGATTGACTATAATACGAGAAGTCTCAGGCAAGATACAGGGTGAGAAGGATTAGGGGCCAGTAACGCCTCAGAAATCTCAGGGAAAATGGGAAAGACAAATTCTAAAAGCAACCGGCAAGAAACTTTACCAAAGGTACCCGAGAACAGTCCATTAGGGACAAAGTTAAAAAATTAAGATAATCTTCCAAAATATAAAGGAAAAAATAAAAAACAACAACAACAACAAAAACATGATAAAATACTGTTATTTAATCTAGGCTGGAGTTCCCCTTAGGAGTGGAGCTGTTCACTGGCCAAAGTTCAGCTCCCCGGAAAACTGGGTTTGTCAAACCCTAGATCCATAAACAATGCCCTCTTAGAGAAGTTCCCTAGGGAGAGGGGAAACTGCGTTTATGAATGGTCCCTTGAGCAGTGCTGAAATAAGAAGTTTCAAAAAGGAAATAAAAAATCTATTAGAAAACCCTTCAGGCTTAGCTGACCAATTTAATCAAATTTTCAGCCCAAATATTTATACTTAGACCAAATTAATGTCCATTTTAGATCATTTCTTCTCTAGAGAAGAATAAGGACAAATTAGAAGAGCGGCTATGAAGGCCTGGGAGGATAATCACCCAGTAGCCCAAGGGGGACCCAAAAGGGAGAAGAAGTTTCCCCCTCTAGGTCCCTAACTGGGATCATAATAACGCTGCCCATAAGAATAACATAAGAAATCTAAAAAGTATAACTGTCCAAGGAATTAGAAATGCTGTCCCTAAGAGTCAGAATTTAAATAAAGCTCCAGAAGCAAAACAAGAAAGAGAGGAAATTCCCACAGCTTTCTTGAATAGGCTAAAAGATTTGGTGAGAAAATATTCAGGCTTCGAAATAAATAATCCAGCGGCCCAAAACCTACTTAAAGTATACTTTGTAACTAACTCATGGCCTGATATTAATAGAAAATTACAAAAGATGGAAAGACGGGCAGGCAAGCCACTGGATGATTTATTATCTGCAGCTCAGCAAGTGTATATAAGAAGGAATGAAAAGGAGCGGAAAGAACAAACCAAGTTTATGATGCAGGCTTTAAAACCGCAACAGGAAGGGCAGACTAAGTTAATGTTGCAAACTGTACAAACAATGACTAATGCTTTACAGAGACCTAGTGCTGGAAGGGGCAAAAGAATTCCCTTTTGGGGACACAGCTATCATGCCCGGTTCCCAGTTTCCGGATCAGAAAGAGAATGCCCTGTGCCTCCCGCTAACTTGCTATGGTTGCGGGAAAGAAGGTCATATGAGAAGGGATTGCCCAGAGAGGACAATAGAACAAAAGATCTTCTCTCCGATAGAATCAGAGGATTGAGGGAGTCAGGGGTTCATGACAGACCTCCACCCAGAACCCTTGATAAATTTAAAGCTGGGGAATAAAAAGGATAACATGACCTTCCTAATTGACACAGGTGCAGCCAGATCCTCCCTAATTACCTCACCTCAAGGGGCCAAACTAAGCACAAAGAAACTCATAGTCTCAGGGGTAGAAGGAGAAAATTTTGTTGTTCCTTTTATAAAACCACTACAAATCAAATATAATCAAGAAATCTACTCAGAACAATTTTCATCCCTGAGGCGGGCATCAACTTATTGGATAGAAATATGATCACAAAATTAGGCCTAAATTTTACAGTCGAAGGAACAAAGATTGTTCCAACCTTACCCCCTGACTATGTGTTATGAAAAAGGAAAAAGAAAGTAACATTGACCCACAAATCTGGGCTGGACCCCAGAATGGACAAACAGTAGACATACCCCCCTAAGGATCAAGCTAAGTGAAACTCAAACAGAAAATAGAAAATAGTTTTTGGAGGATAGGAGAAAAATAAATAAAGCCATTGCTAGGGGAATCCTAAATCATCTTCAGATGTCCAAAATTTATGTGCTGCTGTTCTAACTCTTTATGCCTGTATGGGACTGTACTCTGTAGCCCGCCAAGTAGTAAATGAATGTATCATCTGTGGAAAAGTAAATAAACAATGTCTGAAGAACAAAGCTCTAAGAGGGCAAACCTTTTCAAAGCATTCAGGTGGACTTCACTGATGTACCACCAATGGGAAAACTAAAGTACCTCCTAGTGGTTCTTGACCATCTCACTTCCTGAGTGGAAGTCTACCCAGTTCCTCAAGCGACTGCACAAACTGCAATTAAAATGCGATTAGAACACCTTATCCCTAAGTACGGACTCATTGAAAACTGTGATTCAGATAATAGGACCTATTTCACAGCTCGAGTTCTACAAAGGTTAATGAATTAGTCTTCCTTACCCAAGGTCTGTTAAAGTCAAAGTGAAAAATAAAGTTCTAAAGCAAAGGGAAATTATCTTAAAGCATTGGGGATATTTTGGTTATAAGCCAATAATTTAAAAAAAATTAAAACTATTGTGCAAAACTGCATAGTCACAGTGCAAATTAGAGTAACTAAAAAGAGACCTTAAAAAGTTCTTTTAAATGTTATCTTACAGTTAAACTTGTTTTGTAAGGGAATGAAAATTATAGCAGTAAGCCCTGTGTTTCTGTGTCAAACTACTCGTGTCTGCCTGTTTGTTCAGTGCATGACTCCACGCATCGGGATGATTTCAGATTGGCAAATGAGGGTTCTTAGATGAGTCACATGTGAATAACTATTCCTAGAGCCCAAACTGGGCTAAGCAGGATGGAAAAGTAATATAGAAATCTAAATATAGAAACTTGAGAAAGAAAAAGTTGTTCCTAAGCTCCTTAACCTGTCTTATCCCCAAGGCCTTCTCTTTACAAGAGCTGTGGGAAAAAGACAAGGTGTAACAGATTGAGACTCTATCTTCTAAACCAGGGAATTAAAAATCATAGTTTGTTCTGTAATTCCTCAATTTAAACCTTTTAACAGCCTTAAAATAAGGGTGGTTAAGAATCCTGTTACCAAATATCAACAAGTGAAGAAAAAGTCCTTGAAAGCTATAGAAAGATCTTTAAAAACAGTTTTCCAGAACCTGGCAGTCAATGCTTTTAAGATTATTTACAGTTTATAATTTTAATAAAAGAGTTTTGGCCTCCTGTAAAAGAAAAAGGGAGGCATTCCTTGCATAAACTATAACGATCTCGATTTTATTTAGCTTAGTGTTACCTCCCTAGGTTTATGAAATACCAAGTATATAAATTTATTAAATCTTTAAGGTGATGAAAGTTAAGTTCATATCTAATGAAATTAATAAAGAAATGTAGATCTGCCCTCTTTTAAATAAAGTAAATTCCATTCCATTGGTTGCTAACTGTAATCTAAAGGAAATTAACCAGTCTATGAGGTTGTGGTCAATTATGGAGAGTTTATAAAAAGCATCTTCTAAACGGAAGCATTTGAATGGCTAGTTCCAGGAAGCCGTTACTAACTAAAAGCCTGAATTGATGTTAATGGCAAAAATGACTTCATAGCAGTGACACCTGTCAGAGGCCACCTCAATCTACGTACTCAAGTAGTAGTATATATAAAAAAAAAATCTCGATTCCATTAGGAATCTTCAGTTTTCCTTAAAAAAAAAAAAAAGGAAAATAATTTTTCCTGTACTACTAAAATAAAATACCTGCTATTTAACGTCTTCATGGTACAAGTGTAAGAAGTAAAACACAGGAGGCGGCTGTGGCTCAATCAGTGGGGCTCCCGTTTACCATATGGGAGGTCCTGGGTTCGGTTCCCGGGGCCTCCTGGTGAGGGCAGGCCTGCCCGCACGGCGTGGTTAGCTGACCCGGCGAGCACAAGCAGCAAGGGGGGGATAAATGAATAAATAAATAAAATCTTTAAAAAAAAAAAAGAAGTAAAACACATTGCATTGGAAGTGTTTAAAAAGTGTATAAAAATCAAGAGAGAGACTTCAGCATTGTCAAATTCTCTTGTGCATCCAAACCAGGCTTCAACACACTGCAGGCTGCCTCTCCATTTGAGTTACTGGCAGGGTTGGTCACTGACCCCTAAAACAATAACAGTGTCCACTACAGCTCTGCTTGTGCTCCCGGAGTGGATGGAGAGTACGTTGCAGTCTCAAATCCTGCAGCAGCCAGTGATGGCTCGATATAGCCGAATGCACAATGGACATTGCCTCCAGACTGGCCCTGTTTCATAGTGCCGAAGGGTGCTATGCACCAGGCCAGTGCAACACTGGAACCTACTTTCCTAGCTTCCCTCTGGAGTCAGCGGTGCTGCAGCATGCTGGCTGTGTGAAGGACACACCGAGTGCGCAATAATCACCAGAGTCCTGTGAGTAGCACTTAAACACAATTGGCATTATGGTCTGCTCCCACGGAGAGATAACATGTAAGGTATTGCAAACCTGGAACTTAAATCTACTAATTACAGCTCAGAAACAAACAAACAAACAAAGAAAAACGTATGCATTGAGTACTATATTAATATTAAGTACTGTACCTATATCCTATTCTAAATATATGCCTAATGATTATAGTTATGTCTTTTCTATTCTAGATTATATACAGAGAAACACTGAACATGTTAAAAGTCCTGGTAAACTACATTTTCTAAGTAGTTAATGAATATGCTTAACCCAGAGATCCCTCTTAGCCCTTGTTCCAGAAAGTCTTAGAAATCGACTGGGATTCTCATACTCCCTGGCATCCACCCTCCTCAGGGAAAGTAGAAAAGACAAACCAGGAGCTTAAAAGACAACTTACCAAACTGATGCTCGAAACTGGCTTGCCTTAAACTAAATGTGTGCCACTTGTACTGTTAAGAATTAAGGTAAAACCTAGGAAAGACCTAGCTTTGCCCCCACATAAAATCCTGTTTAGATACCCTTATCCTGCTAAGATAGAATCTCCTTTTCAATAGGAAAGCAAAGATAAATTTTTAAAGAAAATATGTGTGCTCTCTTGCTTTAACTCTTTCCTCCCTACAGAAAAAAACCCTGATCGCCCAGACTCCTCCTCTTGGATTCCCGGTCCACAAGTTCCAGCCTGAAGACTGGGTCTTCATCTGCACCTGCAAGGCAGATAACTCCTAACTCTTAACTGGGAGGGTCCATTTCAAGTTTTATTGACCACAGACACTGCTGTAAGAACTGCAGAAAAAAAGCTAGACCCATTACACTCATCAAAGGACCTATCTCCACTCCCACACCTGGACCTGAAACTCCTCCCTCCTAGACTGTGACTGCAGATAAGAAAAACACTTTACACCTGCCCTTCCAACATGAGTTCCCCTTTGCTTCTGCTCTTACTCAGCCTGTTGTGTAGACAGTCCCTCACTTACATGACTATGACAGTCATTGAGAGAACCAGCTCCCAAGTCATCCAGCTTGATTTCTGTGCTCTGAAAGGAGCCTATCCTTCTTGTAGAGGCCTCGGGGACCAAAGGGCACTAAACTCCTCCAACAAATATCTGTGCCCAGAATCTAAAGAAAAGAGGTGGGAGAGAGACTCATGTTGGGCATGGCAAGATGTTTAGAACACACAGTTCCAGGTTAGACCTATGCTAGCAGAACAAGGGGGAGTCTGTGTAATGATGGGGAAAAGCTGCTGCACTTATATTCCAAACAATACCGCTCCCGATGGGTTGGGTCCCCAAGCCCTGCGAGATCTCACAGCCTTATCTGAAAAATTAGCCAAAAATTCCAAGATAGACACCAACCCATGAACCAGTTAGTTTGACTCTTTTCTGGGCCTTGGTCTCGAATTATAACCATGTTAGTCGGAATCTTTAGTATACTCATTATCTTACCCTGCCTAGTCCCTTGTTTTATTTCCCTAATCCAACGAACCATTCAAAAGATGTATGTAATCCCCACGGGGAAAAACGGGCAATCTAGACCCATGCGTGGTGTTGCTTAAACAAGCACCGGCCAAATTCCAAACAACCCCAACGGAAAATCATCTAGATCTAGAAGACATGACTGAATCCACATATAATGAGTGGTGTGAGAAGAGTGCAATAAACTCTAAAAAGAAGAGGGGGGATTGAGAGAAATAGAACAAAGGCTGGCCTCTTCTCAAACTGAATTCCCTGTTCCCATTTATCCAACCCTCCCACTTTCTAGGTGGCCTCTTTTCAGAACTTTTCCCTGTTCTCGCTAATCCTCCCACATTCTTGTTCAAGTCACTTCCCCAAAAACCCACATCAGTAAAGGGGATGAACTTGGACACTGAGAACTTACCCTTACACCTTTCCCTTTAGGATTGGGTTAGTTTTTATGCCTAAAATTGTAAGCCCACAACTCCCAGCCAGTGGGAAGGTTGGGAAGGGAAGGAAAGGGGACATTGTGTCAGGGGAACTATATAATCTTTTTGTTCTTGCACTGATCATGCACACTTGCCCACTTCCATTAGCCTGGCGTGTGCCCTTTCTCATGAGAAAGAAAGAAATTACTGTTGCCTCTAGTCCAACTCTCTGTCTTCAGAACTTTTATTTTAAGTCAGTGGTCACCATCCCACTCACTTAATTATAGTTATGTGAACAGAATAAGATTGAGTGAAAGGAGCCAGTCACAAAACAACACAGACTTAAGATTCCATTTACATAAAATTCAAAAACAGGCAGAATAATCCGCGATGTTAGAAGCCACAATAGCACTCGCCTAAGGGAGATATGGAGGCGTGAATAGCGATTGGGAAGGCTTATAATGAAGACTTCTGGGAAGCCGAAAATGTTCTAGTTTCTGAGGTAGGTGAAGGTTATAAGGGCGTATTCATTTTTTTTCCTCTTTTTTTTCCCGTTCTTTAGTTTGTTTGTTTTCCTTTTTTAAATCTTTTTTTTTTGTTATTTATTTTATTTTGTCTTTTTTGTCTTTTTGTTGTTTTTTCTTTTTTTTTCTATTTTATCTTTTTTGTTTTGTTTTGTCTTTTTAAATTTTTTTTCTTTCTGTTCTTTGCTCTATTGTGTGTTCATTTTGAGATAATTCCATGAGCTGTATAAATTTATTTGTGCCCCTTTTTACATGTGTATTTTATTCATTAAAACAATTAAAAATATATCCACTAATCACATTACAATGGTTGTCTATAAAGAGGGAATGGGAAAGGAAAACGGGGATAAAAGGGAATAAATACATGGGGAGGTGGATGGGCAGATAGGCAGCTGGACAGGCAGATGAGATGGGCGTGCCCTGGGAAGTACTCTATAATTTTGTGCAGTAGCCACTATCTCCAGGTGGATATTTAAATTTAAGTTTGAATTAATTTACATCAAATTAAGTTAAAATTTCAGTTCCTCAGTTGCTTCAGTCACATTTCAAGGGCTCAGTAGCCACATGTAGCTATTTCTGACCATATAAGCATGGAATATAGAACATTTTTATCATCACAGAAAGTTCTATTAGCACTGCTCTAAATGGTTCAGATTAGGTGGACATGGATGAAATCTCCCAGAGAGAGGGAGTAGTCAAGAGAAAGAAGTAGAGAGAGAGGAAACACTAAAGTTGCACAAGATCCAGAAGAGAGTGATATCATGGAAGCCAAGGGATTAGAAACTTTCAAGGAGGAAGTGTTAATGGCAACTGTTACAGAGAAACTAGAACCAAGTGGCAAATAATAGGCCCTTGGAGAGTTTAACAAAACAGCTTCAGTGCATATGAAAGTCAGATTGTGGTGGGTGAATGTAGATGTACCAGGACCCCCTGTTTCCAGCAGCTAAAACAAAGACAGGATTTCCATGAAGCGAGGGAGTAGATAACCAGTGCTATATAGGAGGCACAAAAGAGATTAGCTTCAGCTTGGGATCTCAGGAAAAAGACTCAAGCAAACAGTGTTATCTGGATTCCTGAAGCATGGAGTGAGCGGGTGGACTGTGGGGAAGGGTATCCCAAGAGGAAGGAACTGCATGGGGCATGGCACAGAGGTTAGAGAATGCAGGGTAGAAGGTGCAGGAAACGGGATCAGCCTTGAGATATTCCTGCCAAGAGTCTGGACTCGAATTCATCGGGACAAGGAAGCCTGGAATGTTCTTGAGCAGGAGAGGAGCAAGATCAGGGTTGAACCTCTGGAAGGTTAGTGTGGCAGTTTATGCAAGGTGGAGGAGTTCCCTGAAGGGGTGGAGAGACCCCTTGTGGGATCCAAACCATGAAAGAATGAAGTTAGAAATGAGCAGCAAACCAAATTTAGTTGGAGAGAGTCCCCCTGTGCCTTGGGTTTGTAAAGCCCAGACAGGCCAGGGGGTCCCAGGCGTCTGGGTTGGCAAAACCCATATAGATCCTGCCCCTCCTGCCTCAGGGAGAGGCGAAAGGCTCAGACACACAAACGCCCCTTGTCTGGGCTCAGAGCAGGGCTGCTGGTGGCGGGACGGGCGTGGTCTCTCTGACCATAAGGAAGTATTCCCAGAGAACGTTTCCGGGGTCACCAGTGGGGTTTCTGAGAATAGGTATGGTAGGGTAGGGCACAGGGATACGTGATACCTCACACACACACACACACCCCTTGGGCTCCGAAAAGAGTGAGAGAGAAGAAAGTCCCAGGGGTAGGTGCACAGGGTGTCAAGGCCAGGCTCTCCTCTGTGAGGGTCCCACCACGGCGCCATTTCCAGGGCCTTGGCTACAGGAAGCAGCAATGGAGTTTGCATTGAGGGGCAGAGGAGCATATCTCTAGGGCCAACCAGGAACATCTCAAGGCTTAGAGGACACTGAGGGTCAGAATATCCCTGAGGTTCATCCTAATTCTCTGCCTCCCCACCCCTCAGTTCTCAGAGGGTCCCAGACTACAAGACAGGTACCTGACACTAAGGCTTTGGCCGCATTGGTCTGCAGTCGCCTTTTCCTCCTCAGGAATCCTGGCATCTCTTTTCCTCGGGGACACCAGCCCTCGAGCTCCTCAGGGACCCAGGCATCCGTCCCCCTCAAAGCACCCCACTGCCCTTGGGTCCCCCACCCCAGCCTGCTTCTTGTTATCTCTGGCACTTATCCTGCCTCCTGTTTACTCACTTCATTTTCCTGGTTGACTCTGGGTCCCAGTCAACTCTGAGCCTTTATCTTTCTTTGTGCCCAGGGGGTGGAGGGTGCTAGAGCCCCAGGGAGACAAAAGCCCCCACCCACCCTGGCCTCAGTGATAAGAGGACCGGTGCCTGGGGGCCAGCATCTGCCCCGGGGGCGTTGTCGCAGAGGAAACTCCAGGCTTTGCAGCTGTTGGGTCCAAGGGAACCTCCCGGCAAACAATGAGTGTGATGTCATCTCAGAAACACCCGCCACCTCTCAGGGGGCTCCCCTTCTGGACCCCCACCTCCCATCCCAGAATTCTGGGGCAGTGGTCACCCAAAACCTGTCCAGCTAGGCCCTTTTGAGAGGAAAAAAAACCTCCCCAGGAAGTGGCCCCAAGTGCCTGTGTGGAACCAGGAAACAGAAGTCTCCACCCCACTTCACACACAGCCCCAGCCCCCAATTCCCGCTCTGCCCCCCTCCCTGGGACCACCCCTAGAGCCTGCCTCCCATGCACATGGTCCTTGAGTTTCCAGAGGGCCCCTGGGAGATAAACAAGCCTGGTGAGGCTAGTTGGATGTGCCATTCCACAGATGAGGAACCTAGGGGGCCCTGATGGACTGAGGATGGAAGGGAGGGTATGTCCCACTCCACCATCCTGGGTCAGGATCTCATCCCCCAGGCACTTGCCCCTCAGTTGTGCCCAGAAACAGGATGTGGGTGGCTGGGAAGCAGGGGACAGCACTTGGGGATTGGGGAGCAGCCAGGACCCGGATACAGGTCCTGTCTTGTGTTCCTGGCAAGAGCCAGCAAACAAGACTAAATGCCGTCCCCACCACTCCCCTTCCAGGGACTCTGGCCCTCAGCACCCTGCTCCCCAGCTGTCTCCCTTAGGGATACCACCCTTCCAGCACTGATGTTTCCAGGAGGCTCCCAGGGCACAGCCACCAGCTGTTCTCACACCCCTCCCAGGACCCAGGTGTCCAGGCTTTCTCCCCACCCTTCCCAGGTCCTCAGGGCTCCCCACTCTCTCTGGGCCCTAAAATCAGCAGACTCTGGGAAGTTGGCACCATTTGCCTGGCAGCTGGCCCAGGGTGTGGCCTGAGGAGCCAAGAAACTCCACTATAAAGCCCAGCCCATGGGACGGCTCTGCAGCTCCAGGGACCTGCAGGTAAGAACAGATGGGGTCCCCTTTGGAAGTGGGACATCAGGCCCTCTCCTCTTGTCCCCCCCTGCCCCAGGCCTTCCCATCCTACCCCAAACCCACCGGACCTCCAGTTCTCTACCCTTGTCCTCCCTACCCCATCCCTAGACTCACTGAACATCCAGCTCCCCCCACACTGGCCCTTGGGTCCCTTCCTGGGCTCAGTCTCCAGCGGGAGGGGCAGACCAGCCGGCTCTGACCCCTCTCTTTCCCCACCACAGACATGGGTTCCCGGTGGAGCTGGTGGGTGCTTTGGGCCGGAGCAGCCCTCCTGTGGGGTAAGTCCATCTGTGTCCTTGCCTGGGTCTGGGGACTCTGCCTGCCTGCGTCAGCACCCTCTATTTGTGTCCCCACCACCACCACAAGCCCAGCTTCCCAGTGTCACCCCCAGGTGAGCTGAGATGGGAGAGGGGCCCCTCAGGTTCTGCAGAGAAAGGTGGTAGAATTCACCCATTCTCCATCTCTCTGCTCTTGAGGGAAGCAGGGGAAAACCTCAGTCCTCAAAACCAAGTGTGCTAGAACTACCACTTTCTTGGTTTTCTGCAGCTCAACTCAACTCAACTTTTAATGTTGAGACTTCATTCTTTTGGGGTGATGGAAAATTTCAATAATGTTATTTTTTGGAGGGCTTTGTCCCAAAGTTCTCCCAAGGTTGTGCCCCTGCCTAGTCTTAGGCAGAACCAAAGGACTGGGGGAGGGGGGACATCAGGGCCCTCCAGTCACCCTCCATCTAGGTTACTGTGGAATGCGATTGCCCTGGCCCTCCCCGCCCCTGGCCCCGTGGGACACTGGGATGGCTTTCAAGGCTCCTTTTAGTCTGCAGCCAGGTTTTCTATGACTCCCTCCATCTCTCTCCTCTCAGCCTGGGGGAGTTTCTTCCTGGTTGTCCACACTCCCAGAATCCCCTTCTTCTCTTAGCCCCCTTCACACATACCTTCAAGTCCTAGGAAGACAGACAGCACAACCTGGCAGATGAGTCGAGTCAGTTTGGGCCCCAAAGTGCTCAAAACAACTTTGGGTTGGAGATTTCACGTGAGAAGTCAGATTGCCAGCTTCTCTTGAAAAATGGGAAGATATGGCATTAAAAAAACCCAAAATACAAAAAACAGAGGCCACATCCTTCATCAAAACAGAAGGCTGGGCGCAATCACCCCCTCTGGAGGGTGTGTGTGGACGCTTGGGCTGTTTCACGCATCTGTGTCGCTTGCTCGGCCCCAGCAGCGTTTGAGTTTGAGACATGTCTGAAGTGCCCAGCCAGAAAGGCTTGTTTGTAGGCAAATTCTGCATGAGTAACAGGAAAGGAAAGAAAAGAGAAGGAACACTCCGCGTTACTATTTTAACATGTCATTCAGGCCTTGGGCAAGGGGTTGGCTCTCTGAAGGGGACGACTGGATAAATGGACCCACAGCTGTGGTCTCTCACCCCAGGGTTGACCCAGGAGGCCTCAGTGGGACCGAGGAGCACTGGGGGGTTGGAATTCCTCACAGCCTTCCTGCAGAACTACCCGACAGGGTACAGTGCGGCCCAGCTCCGCCTCCTGATCGCCAGTCTGTCTGACAGCCCCGCCTCAGTCTCGGTCCTCAGCCGGGCAGACAACACCCCGCAGAAGGTCACAGTGATGCCCGGGCAGTCGGTCGTGGTCAGCATCAGCTCCAGGGCTGAGATGACTGGCAGCGGCATCTTCCAGCACGCGGTTGTGGTCCACTCTGACCGCCCCATCTCTGTGCAGGCCATAAACAGTAAGCCCAGCACGGCGGAGGTGACACTGCTGTGGCCTGTCCAAGCCCTGGGCACGGAGTATTTTGTGGTCACACCCCCTGGCGCCTCAATGGGTAATGTCAATGAGTTTGCTGTGGTGGCTGGGGCAGCAGGTGCCTCGGTCAGGGTCCAGCTGAAGGGGGCTGTGACATTCCATGGCAAGTTCTACCCATCAGGCAGTGCCTTTAGTGTGACTCTGGAGCCCTACGCTGTGGTCCAGCTACAGAGCACAGGTGACCTCTCAGGGTCCAAGGTCACGGCCAACCAGCCCGTGGCTCTCCTCAGTGGCCACACCTGTGCCATGAAACACACGACCTGCAACCACGTGGTAGAGCAGCTGCTGCCCACATCTGCCTGGGGCACCCACTACGTGGTGCCCTCTCTGGCCTCCCAGACCCGCTATGATCTGGTCTACGTTGTGGCCAGCCAGGCCACGAAGCTGACCTACAACCAGGGGGGCACCACCGGCTCCCGTGGGCTGCAGATGGGTGATGTGGCAAAGTTTGAGATCCGGCCATCCCATCCACTCTACCTGTCGTCAGACGTGGGCATCCAGGTCCTGCTGTTTGGCACGGGTGCCACGATGGGCAAAATCACCTACGACCCCTACCTGGTCCTGATCCCAGATGTGGCAGCCTACTGCCCTGCCTATGTGGTCCAGAGTATGCCAGACTCTCAGGGTGTGGCCCTGGTGGTGGCAAGGACGAAGGCTACCAGTGGGCTGACCATGGATGGGCAGGAACTGGGGGCCAAGCTCACCTGGACAGCCGTGCCAGGAAGTGAGTTCTCGTATGCTCAGGTGGACCTTGGCACTGCCGGCAAGATCCACAAGGCCAAGGCCACTACCAACTTCGGCCTGCTCACCTTCGGGCTGGCCCAGACTGTGGGCTATGGGACAGCAGCTGCCTGCCAGAGTGAGTGACGGGAAATGACCCCTGGCCCACCCTGACCACCTGGGAACCCTTCTGCACCCTCTCTCACTTTTTCCTCTTTGCCACCCACCTGCTCCTCTGTGGCTTCCTGGCTTAGCTGGGCTGTCCTCCCCTCATCTCCATCCTCCCTGCCATTCCTTCCTTAAGGCTTCCCAGCCCCTCCCACCACTCCTACCCACCCAGGAACAATATCCTAAATATTTAACAGCCAGTGGGACTCCAGGCACCGACCAGGCAGAAACGATGCCATCCAGAGCGCTGGGGCGGGGGTGGAGGGGTGTCCTGGAAGCCCCTACGGGGTCCAGCATCACCCTTGCCATTGCTGGATTGGGGGGGCAGGTCAGGGAACGGGTCAGGGAAGGGGTCTTAGGAGGAAGCCAGGATGCTGAGACCGGGGAGATCACTGGGGGCTTAGGTCAGTCGCGTCTTATAAACCATTTTGGAAATGTTTTTGATATTTTAACAACTGATCCAGTTCTACCAGTTGCTAACTGCCGTTCCCCCTGCCTCATATAGGAAAGTTTATGCCCAAACTCAGATGATCTAAAAGTATAACAATAATAATAATGACTACCATGTTGGTGGGGAGAATTTTCTCTCAGTATCCCAGGGACTGTTCTAGGTGTTTCACGTTTTAACATAGTTAATCCACAAGACCTGGCCCGGAAGCCGCTGTGTGTGACCTCAGGCTCAAGCCTGTCCAAGAGTTGTCACCCGGCTGTGCAGTGTGGTGCCTGAGGGCACAGACGCCAGAACAGAGTGCCCGGGTTCAAATCCCAGCTCTGCCTGGATGTCGATGGGCAAGTGACTTCACCTCTCTGGGCCTCAGTTCCCACATCTGTAAAATGCGGATAAGAGCTGCACCTACCTCACATGGCTGAAGTGATGGGTGAATGAGCAAACATTTGTAAAGCACTTCGAGGAGCAGGTGGTGAGGGACTAGGACTCTTGCCGTCCGAGGGGTGAGCTGATATTATGAGGGCCGGACGGCAAGAGACTTTGCAGACTGGGAGGTGGGTGGAGGAAGGGCTGCTTTCTTCTTCTGTGTCCCCCCCCCCCAACTCCGAGGTAGGACCCTAGACACTGGGGGGTCCCAGCACTGGCAGAAATTGTTGCCCCATACCTGGGCATGGAGGTCACCTTACTTCAAGGGACCACTTTGGACTTGACTAGTGAGGATAAATCACTAGACCAGGGGAGGGGTGGGTGATTCTTTATAATAATAACACTCTATTAACACCTGGATTCCCTTCCAAACCCTGACTGGGTTTTAACTTACTTAAACCTGACACCATTGACCCCACCCTCAAATATCCCTTTGTGGAAGGTATTATCATCCTTGTATTGCAAACAAGGAAACCGAGGCACAGAGCCTATGAATCACTTGCCATCACGTTATTGGTTGAGCCAGGACTGGAATCTTCCCAGCCTGATGCCACATTCGTTTCCACTCTGCAGAGCTGCTTCTGTCTTCCATTTTTCTGCCCTTAAAAACAAACAAACAAACAAATAAACAACACCAACCATCGCTGGCCTTTTAACCTGGGTGGGGAGGTAGGGAGGGGGGAGGGGGGCCAGGGAGAGAACAAACACAAAGGAACATTTCAGTAACTGCTCCTGTACTCCTACTGTGCCTTCCTGCATTCTGGGCTGAGCTGTGTTGCAGAAAACAAAACTTTTCACAGGGTAGCTCGCTCTCCGTGGGATCCTAGACCTCAGTTTCCCCACCCGGAAAACGGGCAATTGTGAGAGAATTCCCCAAACTCCCCCGGCAGGAGAGATCCAGGATTCCTTCCCTCCCCGCCCCACCCCCTCGGTGGACACGCGTGACATTTTCTCCCTTGCCACCCCCTCCTCCCCTCCCAGCCCAGCCTTCCCGGCAGGAGTCCTCGGCCACCTGCCGCGCCCAGGGGGACCCCCATTATACCACCTTTGACGGGCGCCGCTACGACCTGATGGGCACGTGCTCCTACTCGCTGGTGGAGCTGTGCAGCCAGGACCAGAGCCTGCCGGCCTTCCTCGTGGAAGTCAAGAACGAGCACCGGGGCAGCCGCCGCGTCTCCTACGTGGGCCTGGTCACCGTGCACGCCTACAGCCGCGTCGTGTCGCTGGCCCGCGGGGAGGTGGGCTTCGCCCGGGTGAGTGTCCAGGGGCTTCAGGTCTTAACGCCGCTGAGTCACCAGTCTGACAGCAGAGGCAGAGTCCGGGTGTCAGAGGCCACCCCTACCCACCCCGGAGCACTTTGCCCATGGGACAGAGGGAGCAGGGAAGGGGCCAGGAGGGATTTGAAAATCGGTAGCAGAACCTTAAAACCGCTTTTGTCCTGCAGTTTCACTGATAGAAAGTTTAAAGATGCACAGAGATAAGGCTATAAGGATTTTTAAAAAGCGGCATATGCCAACATGGTTTATGAAAAACAAGAGGGGGAAAAGGCACTATCTAAATATCCAACAATGGGGGATTTCTTAAGTGACCAAATTCCTAAATTTATTGAGCACTTGCTATGAGCCAGATAGGTTTCTTAGCACTTAACATGCATTAATGCGTTGAATGCTGACAACTCTGTGGGGTAGGCACTAGTATTAACACTTTCAGGGGAGGAAACGGAAGCTGAGAGAGATGAGTGACTTCCCAAGGGTTTAGAGATAGGAAGAACCTGAGCTGTGAGCGAAGCAGGCTGGTTCCTGAGTCCCTATTCCTAATCCCAGGGCTGTACTCCTCTGGTAAGTGTCAGCCGGTACAAAGAGCAGGCTAAAGCAATCACTGCCCCCCCATTGTGTTATTGTGAAAATGTCAAACACCCAGAAAAGGTGAAATAATTGTACAGTGAGCACTCTCATATACCCATCACCCAGAGTCTACAGGTAACATTTTACTCTCATTCCTTTACTGCACATCCATCCCTCTGTCCATTCAACAGCCCCTCTCATTTTTGGATACACATAAAAGTTCCAGACACCTTACCCCTAAACACCTCAACGTGTATATCACTAACTAGAATACATAGTTGGGGGTGGAGGAGGAGGTTGTATAAGGATGCTTTGGAAAATACCTATACACGGCCACTGTCGATGGTAAAGAATCACAAATGCACATTAGAATCGAATCTACATTGATCAACATTGCACCAAAAGTATTTTGCTGTCATTAAATGTTCGACATGATCATAATTTTAAAGGGTGCAGTATCTGGATTTTCTTTTTTTTTTTTTAAGGAGACACTGGGGATTGAACCCAGGACCTTGTACATGGGAAGTAGTTGCTCAAACCACTGAGCTACACTGGCTTCCAAACACTATTGGCATAACCATTCACTTGTTGTGAATACTTATGCTGCTCTCAGTTTTTCTCTGTTATAAAGTAATGTCAAAAAAAAAAAAAAAAACTAAACTAAAAACAAAAAAAGAAGGAAAAAGAAATAATGTCAGAAAGAAATCTTTGACCACATATATTTTATTTTAAGGAGAGAGTCATAGAATTATTTTTGAGACAGGTCCTCATAACTGGGCCAAACAAAGGAATGGCTCTATCTTATCACTAACTAGAATACATTATTTTTACAGTTTTTTTTACCTTTGAGATAAAATGTATATATTTTTATATTTTTAAAATATTTATTATATATAACAAAATTCAAATATCTTAAGTGTACAGCTCACTGAGTTTTGACAAATGTGCAAACCAAACCCCTATCAAGATATTGAATATTTTCTTCACCCTGCAAAGTTCCCTCAAGCCTCTTCCCAGGCAATCCCTGACCCACCCCCAGAGCCACAGTAATTATATTTGCCTGTTCAAGAACCTCATATAAATGGAATGAAACTGCACTCTTGTGAAAGGTTTCTTTTGCTCAGCATAATGCTTTTGAGATCCATTGATGTTGTTGCAGTTATTTTTTTAATAGGTAAAGGACCTACCCTGAAAAATCTTACTTCCACTCCTGTTGCCATCTTCCCCACCCACTTCCCATAGGTAACGAGTTTTATTGTTTTTTGAGTTTTCTTTGAGGGTTTCTTTATGCCAATACAAGCAAGTATGAACATATAGTCTTATCTTTCCCCTTTTGTAAGAAAAGATAGTGTACTACAGGCACTGTTCTGCACCTAGCTTTTTTGCATTTTGCAGTACATTCTGGAGCTGTTTCTTCCGTGCACTCTGGGGTGGTTTCCACAGTATGTTTTGGAGCTATTTCCTATCGGTGCACAGAGAGCCTTCTCATTCTTGGTTACAGCTGCACAGTTCTCCCTTGTTTGGACACAGGGTAGTTCCTTTAATTCCCCACGCATGGACACATGGTTCGCTGTTGTAAGCAATATCGCAATGTGTATGCTTGGTCCTCCTTCATTTTGTGAATGTGCACGCCGATCTGTGAGCTTGATAACCAGCTGGATTAAAGTAGGAATTCCCGAGATCCAGAGAACTTCACTCAGGAGAACTCAGATCCCTTGAAATTACATGCAGAATTGTGTCCTTGCTGTGCATTTTTTTTCCAGAGAGAGGGGCCATAGCTTTTGTCAGGTCCTCACAAGAGGTCAGTGACTTGACAAAGGTTTGGGGCTACTGGTAGATAGTGGTAGGATGGACACAAGATATTTTTAGGTGAAAAAAAGGAGTTCATGAAATGGTGACTTCAGCCTGGTCTAATTATTATTTTTAAAAGTATACATGCATTTAAAGGTAGAAGCAATCAGACAGGCTCTATTAATGTGTGGTGTGTGCACATGTCTACGGCACTATGGGTGGTTTCTCCTTTTTGCTCATGTGCATTTTCTGTGATGCACAAATACCACTTGTGTCATTAACCAATGGAAATCACTGGTCTTGGCGGAAGACAGGCTGTACAGCCACCCTGAACGGGGACTCAGTGAGGGTGGGGCCTGGTCTCTCTTAGTCACTGCTGTGTCTCCCGCACAGGCTTTGCTGAATGCCTGTGGAACGACTGCTCTGGCTTCGCCTCGGGGCATTGCTCACTCTGTCCCCTCCACCTGTCACCCACACCCCATCCTCCTGGCTATGACTCTCAGCCTTCAGGTCTCCGCTGTGCCCCAGCTCAGGGGCTGTGTGAGAAACAAAGAGTAAGAAAGAGATGCTCAGGAAGAGGGGCGTGGGCCTGGAGGACAGAGACACGTTCCTTTTCTCTCCACCCAGGGCATTTGCCCAGGAATACCCTCCACCTTCCCTATTCTCCCGGCATCCTCAGCTCAGCTGTCCCTTCCTCTGGGAAGCCTTCCTTGCCTTCCAAGGTTGGGTCTGGCCCTTTCTCTAGCTTCCTTTGCCTCCCCCATCACAGCCCCGACCTCTCTGCCCGTGCCTCCCCCACCCCAGTCCTGCGCACTCTGAGCCGTCACTGTCTGGTGACAGGTCTGTCTCCCCCATTGGACTGGGAACCCCATGAGAGCAGGGCCTGGGGCTTGTCTTGGTTGCCACTGTGTCCCCAGGATCTCCCAGCTCAGGGCAAGGCACAGAGCACATGTCTGGTGAATGTCCGTCGACTGCAGCAATGATCTCACTCATTTATTAAGCACCTGCTCTTTACCAGGCACTATGCTGGACACGGGGGATAAAGCAGCGAGTAAAGCAGACAAAAAACCCTACTTTAGTGGAGTTGACCTTCTAGTGCAGTCAGTCGGACGATAGACACATAATTAGCAAATTATATGGAATATTAGAAGGTTCCAAGCTACAGGGAAAAAATAAAGGAGGGAAGGAGAATAGGGAGAAGGGAGGGGCTGCCATTTAATATAGGGTGGTCAGGAAGGCCTCCGCGAGAGGTGACATTTGAGCAAAGATTGTGCGGGAGGCGAGGGAACGTGCCACGTGGACATCTGGGGAAGAGCATATCAGGCCCCCCTGCTGGCAAGAGCAAAGACGCTGAGGTGGGAACAGGCTTGGACTGTGGCAACCCCAGAGGTGCCCCTGTGAGCTGGAGGAGGGGGAGCAAATGGGAGGGGAGGAGGCCGAAGAGCACCCGGGGGGCTAACCGCACCCCCCCGCCCCCTCTGCAGATCGACAACCAGCGCTCGCGCCTGCCAGCCTCCCTGAGCCAGGGCCGCCTGCGCGTGTACCAGAGTGGGACGCGGGCCGTGGTGGAGCTAGACTTTGGGCTGGTGGTCAACTACGACTGGGACGGCCAGCTGGCCCTGAGCCTGCCCGCGCGCTTCCGAGACCAGGTGTGCGGGCTGTGCGGCAACTATAACGGCGACCCCGTCGACGACTTCCTCAAGCCCAGCCGGGAGCTGGCTTCTGACCCTGTGGAGTTGGGCAAGAGCTGGAAGCTGGACGACGGGGACTACCTGTGCCAGGACGGCTGCCTGAACGACTGTCCCACCTGCACCGAAGGCCAGGCCCAGCACTACCAGGGAGACCGCCTCTGTGGCATGCTGATCCGGCGGGATGGCCCCTTTGCCGCCTGCCATAGCACCCTGGACCCCGGGTCCTTCCTGGAGGAGTGTGTATATGACCTGTGCTTGACCAACGGGGAGCGGCTCAGCCTGTGCCGGAGCCTCACTGCCTACGCCCAGGCCTGTCTGGAGCTCGGCATCTCTGTCGGGGACTGGAGGTCACCAGCCAACTGCCGTGAGTGATGCCCCAGGGTGGGCAGTGGGAGCACATGGGGGCGGGCAGTGGGCAAAGGGCCCCTTGTGTCTACCTGCTCAACCCAGAGCACTTATTGGGGTTCTGCCTCGTGCTGGACAATGCCAGAGACACAGCCATGGCCCAGACAGCCCTGCTTGACTCACCTTGAGCCTCAGGTTGGGGCCGACATGTCATTAGGTAGGGACAGCCCAGAGGGGCCAGGGCGGGGGAGGCCTGGGCAGAGGGGCTGGGGCTGGCATGGGAGAAATTCACAGGGGCTGTGGGAGCCCAGAGAGGTTGCTGAGACAGCCTAGGAGACCAGGGGGCTTCCTAGAGGAAGGCACGGCCAAGCTGAGACTGTGGGAGGGGCTGGTACTAGCCAGAAAAAAGGAAGGGAAGAGGGTGCCAGGCTGAGGGGGTGGGGGTGGGCGAGGTCATCTGGCAAGAGGGGTAGGCAGGGCTGTTCCAAGGCAGAAATCGTCAAGTTTCCTTTTTTACCCTTCCATGCCTACCTGTTGCCCTAATCATTCCTTCATTCACTCATCCATTCAACAAGCATTCCCTGAGCTCCTACCTGGCCTTGTGCTGGTGATGTTGAGGACACAGGGGTGACCAAGACAGACCTGATGCTGCCCTTGTGGGGCTCCCAGAGAAATGTTCAGAAGGCAGAAAGGATGGGGAAAAGGAGGAGGCGGCTTGAGATGGGGACTCTGGGGAGATGAGGGGTAGGGTGGGGACAGCAAGTCTGAGGGAGCCATTGAGTCCAGTTTGGGTTTGTCTTGGTCACTGCTATGTCCCCCCTCCACCCCCCCCAATTCCCCAATGCCTGGTGCAAAAGAGGAACAAGGGATTTGGAATGAATTTATTTCCACAACATTTCCTGAGCACCTACTATGTGCCAGGCCCTGTCCTCGGTGCTGGGGATACACCAGTGACTGAGACAGCTCCAGTCACAGAATATATCCCGGAGAGAGTGGGGTGGGGCAGACAGTAAGCACATATGTCCTAAATATCTTCAGAGAGCAAATGAAATAAAGCTCATGTAATAAAAGTAACTTGGAGATTCGTGAAGAGGGTGGTCAGGGAAGGCCCTTCTGAGCAGGTGACATTGGTGTCAACCCTGGGATAATGCAAGGCAGTCAACAAAGCAATAAAAATTGGTTCTCCTGGGGCACCTCCTCTGTTACGTGGCTTAATTCATTTAATCCTCACAACAACCTTGGGAGATTGGTACTATTATTATCCCATTTTACTGATGGGGAAACTGAGGCCCAGGGAGATTGAGTCACTTGCCCAAAATCACACAGCTAAGAAGGAAAGCCAGCATTTGAACCCAGGCCATCCGGGCTCCAGTGGCCTCCCTCACATGCTATGCTGCCTTTCTAAGGGAAGTTTAGTGCAGACAGAGGAAACAGCCAATGCAAAGGCCCTGAGGTCAGCAGGATAGGAACAGTGAGGAGGCCACTATGGCTGGGGCAGAGTAAGCCAGAGGGAGAGTAGGCAGAGACAAGACAAGGGCAGGGAGGTGAGGGGGTAGATCCTGGCCGGCCTTGAGGACTTTGGCCTTTACCTGGAGGGAGAAGTTGCCGCTGATGCCGCTGGTGTGTTCACAGACTCCCTCTGGCTGCCGCGGGGAACAGACTGTGGGTGTGTGGCAGGAGCCAGAGACCAGGGAAGAGTCTGCTGGGTGGACAGGACCAGGGAGGGCTGGGACCTTGGTGAGGGGGTAGGAGTAGATGCTGGCTAGATTTTGAATGTGGTGCTCACAGGATGCGCAGGCTGGTTGGTCTTCCAGTGAATGGGGGAATGGGGTGGGGGTGGCACCTGGAGGGGAGTCAGAGGTACATTAACCGAGATGGGGAGCCCTGAAGGAGGCGCGGGGCTTGGGAAGGAAGTCCCGCCGCGCCCTTTCCAACTAGCCGCTCCTCGAGGGGCTGCGCCGGCCTGACTCGGGCTCCCCTGTCGCCCGCAGCCCTGTCCTGTCCCGCCAACAGCCGCTACGAGCTCTGCGGCCCCGCCTGCCCCGCCTCCTGCAACCCCAGCGCCGCGCCGTCCAACTGCTCCGGGCGCCCGTGCGTCGAGGGCTGCGTGTGCCTCCCGGGCTTCGTGGCCAGCGGCGGCGCCTGCGTGCCCGCCTCGTCCTGCGGCTGCACCTTCCAGGGCCTCCCGCTCGCGCCCGGCCAGGAGGTGTGGGCAGACGAGCAGTGCCGCCGGCGCTGTACCTGCAACGGCGCCACCCAGCAGGTGAGCTGCCGCGATACGCAAGGCTGCCCGGCGGGCGAGAGCTGCCGCGTCCAGAACGGCCTCCTGGGTTGCTACCCCAACCGCTTCGGGACCTGCCAGGGGTCCGGGGACCCGCACTACGTGAGCTTCGACGGCCGGCGCTTCGACTTCATGGGCACCTGCACGTACCTGTTGGTCGGCTCGTGCGGTCAGGCCGCGGAACTGCCCACCTTCCGGGTGCTGGTGGAGAACGAGCATCGCGGCAGCCAGACTGTGAGCTACACGCGCGCCGTGCGCGTCCAGGCCCGCGGCGTGGAGGTGGCCGTGCGCCGGGCGTACCCTGGGCAAGTGCTGGTGAGTGCGAGGGCTGGGCGGAGGGGCAGGCGAGCCCCCGGAAAGAGTAGGGGCTCTGGACCCCAGATTGGCCTGGGGGTCCCTGAGGGGCCCTGTGGTCATTAGTTATGGCCCGGAGCCCAAGCCAGCCTGGCACTTCCTCTCCCTAGTTGTGAGACTCTATCTTTAGGGACCTCAGGGATTTGTTTGTTTGTTTGTTTTAAAGGAGGTACCGGGGATTGAACCCGGGATCTCGTGTAAGGGAAGCAAGCGCTCAAACCACTGAGCTACACCCACTCCCCGAGCCCTCAGTTTTATCCTCGGTAAAACCTGCATTATAAGAGGCCGCGGAACAGGGCGGAGGTGGAATTCTGTGAGTTGATAGCAGTAGAGTGATTTTGAAAGAGGGCTTGGAGAACACCCAGCAAGTGTTTAGTAGGTGGTGGTGATTTCTGTTATGAACCCTCTGAAATTGTAGACTTGTGCACTTTTCCAGAGGAAGGTGGATTTTCAAAGAATAAGGTGACATAAAAGGTTGAGGATAAGAGGTACGGGGTAGGGGGGGGGCGGGGCAGAGCAGAGGTCCTGATCAGCTTCTCAGACCAGGGACCTCGGTAGCCGCGGGTTTCTGGGCAGAGGGGCTGTGACTTTCCCTAGATCCTTAAAGGGTCCACCTTCGAGTGGAAGTGGAGAACCCCTGGTTTTTCTCTTTAAAAAAACAAACAATAAAAAGATAAAAATCGAGAAGTGGGGTTGTGAGATTCACAATAGCTAATAATGATTACTGAACAGTTTGGGGCTGTGGCCCATACCTGGGGGGGGGGGCGGTAAATAGAAAGTGGGAGACAGAGAACTGTCAGTGAGCCCCACACAGTGCTAAACCCTTTACATGCCCCAACTTGTAATCCTCACAGCACCCTCAGATTAAAGGAAAACCTAAAGGAGAGGGCATAATTATGAATATTTATGTTCCCATCTCTTTGAGATGACATTTAAACTGAGGCTTGGCTAATAATAGCCAACATATATTAAGTTACTTTATATCAATCCTGTGAAGGTGAGAAAACTGAGGCACAGAGAGGTAAGTCACCTCCTCAGGGTCACACAGCTAGTGAGTGGTGAGGCCAGGATTTGAAGCCAGACTGTCTGGCTCCACAGTCCATTTTCTTAACCAAGACTCTCTGTCGCTTCTCCTAAAGAAAGTGGTGGCACAGGCAGGGAGAGAGGAAGTGGGTATTCCAGGCAGAAGAAACAGCAAGTGCAAAGGCCCTGAGGCAGGAACAAGCATGAGGGGTTGAGGGCCAGCAAGGAGGCCAGTGGAGCTGGAGTAGAAGGAGTGAGGGAAAAACAAGGTGGGTGATGGGGCAGGGGCCTGTGAGCTACGACTGGGACTTCTGATTTAAGCTGACACATGAAAGACCAGGTGAAGTGTGATGGTCCCCAGGCAGAAGGAACAGCAGGTGCAAAGGCTCTGAGGCTGGACTGAGTTTGAAGAGTTCAGGAGCAGAGCATGGAGGTCAATGAGGCTTCACCTGAGAGAGTAGGGTTGGGAGGATGAGACACAGCAGTTGCTAGAAAATGAGGTCAGAAAAGTGGGAACAAGTTGGGGTTTGAATTTAAGCTGAGACCTGAAGGATGAAGGAGAGGCAGCCAAGCAAAGAATAGGGATGTGGGATGTGGAAGAGGGTAGGAAGGGCTGCAGGCAGGGGATACAGAAAGTGCAAAGGCCCTGAGGCTGGACTGAGCATGGTGAGTTCAAGGGAATATCAAAATGCCTATACCTGGCTGGAGTTGATTGAGTGCAGGGGTGATGGATGGAGAGGCATTGGGAGATAAAATGGAGAGTTAGGGGGCTCAGATCACCTAGGGCCTTGTAGGCCCTGGTAACTGATTTGCATCAAAGCTGACACCTAAAAGATGAAGTGGAGGTGTCTAAGTGAAGAGTGATGGGAGGTATTCCAGGAAGAGGGCACAGCAAGTGCAAAGGCCCTGAGGTGGGGCCTAGCATAAAGAAGCCAGGTGACTGGAACCAAGTGAGCGAGAGGTGGGCCACAGATCCACAAATACCCTGACCCCTTGTCTCCCCATCCTTGCCCAGGTGGACGGCGTCCTTCATTACCTGCCCGTCCAGGCGGCAAATGGACAGGTGCAGGTGTTCCGCCAGGGCGGTGATGCCGTCATACGCACGGACTTTGGCCTGACTGTCACCTACAACTGGAATGCCCACGTGTCTGTAAAGGTGCCTGGCAGCTATGCTGGGGCCCTGTGTGGGCTCTGCGGGAACTTCAACGGGAACCCAGCAGACGACCTGGCGCTGCGGGGCGGGGGCCAGGCTGCCAACGCGCTGGCCTTTGGGAAGAGCTGGCAAGAGGAGACGAGGCCGGGCTGCGGGGCAACCGAACCGGGTGGCTGCCCAAAGCTGGACTCCCTGGTGGCCAAGCAGCTGCAGAGCAAGATGGACTGTGGCATCCTGGCAGACCCCAAAGGGCCCTTCCGGGAGTGCCACAACATACTGGACCCCCAGGGTGCTATGCGCGACTGCGTCTACGACCAATGCCTACTGCCAGGCCAGTCTGAGCCACTGTGTGATGCGTTGGCCACATATGCTGCTGCATGCCAGGCCGCCGGGGCCAACGTGTACCCCTGGAGGAAAGAAGAGTTTTGCCGTGAGTATTGGGGTGGCAGCTGGGGGGCTCAGCCTTAGATATGTTCATTAACATATAAATATCAGTAATTCATTGAATCCTTACCATAGTCCTATGAGGTGAGGACTGTGGTCATACCTGTTTAACAGATGAGGAAACTGAGACCCAGAAAGGTTAAGTTTCATGTCCAGGATCACAACAGCTAAGAAGTCGCAGATGGGGGCACACGGTAAATATTTCTTAAATGACTGAATGTATCAGGTGGCTCCAGGTCTGATCCCCACATGGCAGCTGTCATTCAGAAGTAAGCAGGGGTGCTGCCTTTAGAAGGAGTCTGGTCCCCTCTCCACTGCTCCTTGGTCCCCACCTGCCTCCTTCTCGTTTACAACATCTACTTGGTCCCATGGGCTGTCAGTTTGAGACTCAAGCTTCAGACGTGAGCCCAGGAATGGCTTTCAGATGTTTTTGCTCACCTATTAAAGAAATGTGAAAAGCTATGCATCCCCTCACCTAATTTCAAATTTAAAAATTAAGTATTCAACCATAATACACACAGAAACACACACACATCGTAAGTGAACAGCTTGATGGATTTTTAGCGAGAGAACAACCTGTGTTCTGAGATCCAGAAAAAGAACATGAAAAAAGTATATAGAAAAACAACATGGTCCCTTCATGCCCCTTTCCCAGCACTGGTGCCCCGAGGAGTAACTGATATTCTGACTTCTAACACTTTTGAACTTTATATAAATGGGGCCATGCAGTAAGTTCTCCTTTCTCCACTTTTAAATGGATATCTCTAGTTTTTCATCCTCAGGGTAAATAGTTACAAAAGATGTCACTTTCAGCAAATGATAACTTTGACTTCTAAAAATCTTTTTATTATGGGAAATTTTGAACATACCCAAGAGCAGAGGGAATAGGGTAATGAACCCTCATATATCCTTCATCTAGTTTACACAATTATCAGCGTAATGACATTTTAAAGTAGAATTATTTCACTTAGGCACTCTTTTAAGTATAGCCAACAATTAGTAATTTGGTACACATCATTGTCCCTTGAAAAAAGTACATGATAAATACATGAATATCACATCATTCCTTTTTCTCCTTCAACTTATATTCATTCATTTACCAAATATTTATTGAGCACCTGTTGTATTCTAGGCACTGTCCTAAGCAATGGGGATACAATAGGGGAAGAAAATAGAAAAGAAAAAAAAAAAGTGCTAGCCCTTCTGGAACTAATATTGCAGTGGTTTCTAGTTCCAACATAATTTAACCTAATATAACATACTTATCTGTTTTGATCACTGCATCAGTTACCTTTTGCTGTGTAACAAACAACCCCCAAACTTAGTGGATTAAAACAACAGTCCTTATTGCTCATGATTCTGTGAGTTGGCTGGGTCGTTCCTCTGTTCTGGGCCAGCTTTTTTGATTGCTGCGGTCTGCCGGGGGCTCAGCTGGGGCTGATGGTATCATTCAATCACTTGGCGGTTGTCAGGCTAGATGGCTTAGGGGTGGGGGGAGGGGCTCTGCAGGGACTGCCTGTCTCTATTCCACTTGGCCTCGTCTTCCAGCAGCCTAGGCTTCTTCACATGGTGGTCTCAAGATTCCAAAGAGCAGCCAGAGTGGGCAAACCCCAGTACTCAAGTCTCAGTATCACGTTTGCTAATGTCCCATTGGCAAGAACCACGGCCACGCCCAGAGTCAACGGTGGCCCCTGGCAGTCCATCACTGTCCCCTTTCACACTCCTCTACCACACAAAATATATATCAGTGAATAAGAGTTAAGAATTTTTTGAGAAATTCCTGCGACCCTAAGGTTCTAGGTGTTAAAAAAAAAAAAAAAAAGCATGGAACAAGTTGTCATTGCAAATATCATTAGTACACAACTGTTAAAAAATATTAAGCAAAGAAAGGAAAACGTATTAAAAGCATCTTTTAGTGAGATGGATGGGTCTTCACCCCTCGTCCAACGGGGGTGGATGAAACAGGGGTTAGAATGAAACAGGGTCAGCATCAATTCTGATCCTATTTTTCATTTTTGTCGCTATGACATTGAAAAGCAGGTGGGAGTAGAAGGAGTTTCGGTAGAGCAAGTTCATGCAAAGCTTTGAACTCCTTCTGAATAGTAGAGGAGACTGTCAACAGGGAGATACCGTAAAACTTATTTTTTATGACCTTTGAGCAGCAGGTTCTATTAGCCCTTCCTTTGATTTTTTGGGAGCAAAGAATTGGGTCTGACTTGTTACCCAGTAATGATTAGTCATTGGTTAGCTCCACCCCTGCACCACTATTTGAAATTGTCCCTTTATGTCCCTGGAAGTTTTCACACCAGGGACAGTATGCTGTGTTGAGATTCGGGATGTGGGGGTGCTGCACCATTCTCTTCTGTAAAGTGGGAGAGCAGGCTTTGTCAAGGGGCAGCGGGAGAGAGAAGCAGCTCTATCACAGGCACATTCTCAGGCCGATCATTTCAGGAAGGGCACGTAAAATTACTGGCCCTCTTCTAAGGGTGTCCCAGCTCTCCTTCAATCCTCACATCCTCACAACCACCCTAAAGGGCAGGATCGTTCCTATGCCCGTTTTACCAGATGAAGGAAACTGAGCTACAGAGATGTTAAGTAACTTCTCTGAGGTCACACAGCGGGCAGTATGATTTGAACCCAGACCTGCTGGCTTCTGAATTTGTGCTGTGAACCTCTATGCTCAGTGGTCTCTATGGAAAGTGAAGATCTTTTTCTTTAAAACTACCCTTGCCCTTGACCCCCTGGAAGCTCTAGCTGCCTGGGCTCTGAGGGCTTAGACAAGCAGAGGGAAACCTAGGTGGAGCCCGACTCCATGAACCCAGCGCAAGCTTCAACAGTTACTGATATTTTGCCATTCTTATTTCCTCTACCTCCTCCTCCAGCCCCCCCCCTTTCTTTTTTTATTTTGCTAGAATATTTTAAAGCAAATTCCAGACAAATTAGTTATCACATAAACACTTCAGTAACATCTCTAACAGATAGAGACTTTTAAGAAATGTGACCACAACACTGTTATTACGTGTAACAAGAATTACGCTAAATGCTTAACATCATCTAATTCCAACCTGGATTCAAATTTCCCCCAAAATTTGTCTTTAAAAATGTCTTTTTGAGTATTCATTGGCTGGACATCTCCCTTAATCTTTTATTCTATCATAGCTCCTCAACCTTTTCTCCCCCAACATATTATTATGAAAATTTTCACATATACAGAAAAGTTGAAAGAATTTTACACGAATACCCACATACTCACCTAGAGTCTACAATTTACATTTCACTACTTGCTTTATCACGTCTGTCCTTCTATCTACCCTTCCCTTTTGTTCATGCCATTTATTTATTGGAGAAAAAACAACAGACCATTTGTCCTGCAGTTTCCCACCTTCTGGATTTGGCTAGATGCTTCCTTGCAGTGTCATTGAACTTGTCCCCCCGTCTCCCCAGTTCTCCCCAGAGCGTTATTAGATCTAAAACGGCACCGCCTAAAAGACTTTGGTGACATTGGAAATGCTCCATATCTGCTGTGCCCAGTGTGCGGTGGCCGCCAGCCCCGTGTGGCTGCTGAGCCCATGAAGTGCAGCTAGTGCAACTGAAGAACTAAAGCTACGATTTGATTTAGTTTAATGTAATTTGATTTAAACATCAATAGCCACCAGCGACCGGCGGCTACCATACTGGACTTTTAGAGGCTTACGGGGTTCAGGTTTAGTTTTTTGGGTTTTGGGAGGAAACTCCTGTCTCACAAACTGCAGTGACTGGAGTTGGGAGGGGAGCAGGGATGCTTGGCCCTCACAGCCCCTCTCCCTGCAGCGCTGAGCTGTCCGCCCCACAGCCACTATGAGGTGTGTTCTCACGGCTGCCCGCTGTCCTGTGGAGACCTCCCGGTGCCCGGGGGCTGCGGTGAGGACTGCCGCGAGGAGTGCGTGTGTGACGAGGGCTTCGCCCTCAGCGGTGAGTCCTGCGTGCCGCTGGCCTCCTGTGGCTGCGTGCACGAGGGCGTCTACCACCCGCCAGGCCAGACCTTCCACCCCGGACCTGCGTGTGATTCCCTGTGCCACTGCCAGGAGGGCGGCCTGGTGTCCTGTGAGCCCTCCACCTGCGGCCCCCACGAGGCCTGCCAGCCCTCCGGTGGTGTCCTGGGCTGTGTGGCCGTGGGCTCTGCCACCTGCCAGGCATCGGGAGACCCCCATTACACCACCTTCGACGGCCGCCGCTTCGACTTCATGGGCACCTGCGTGTACGTGCTGGCCCAGACCTGCGGGACGCGGCCCGGCCTGGAGCCGTTCACCGTCTTGCAGGAGAACGTGGCCTGGGGCAACGGGAAGGTCAGCGTGACCAGGGTGGTCACCGTCCTGGTGGCCGGCTTCACCCTGCGGCTGGAGCAGAAGAAATGGAAGGTCACGGTGAGAGCAGGGCCAGAGCGCAAGGAGGGAGGGCCTGGCTGGAGGGCCTGCCGTGGGGGGGGGGCACGGGCAGCACACAGTCCAGGGCCGGGGGCACAGAGCTAGAGCAGCTGCGGGAAGCATGGGGTCCCCAGGGAGCTGAGGTGCCGGCGGAGCCCAGAGTGGGCAGCCAAGGAGGGAGGAGGCCTCCTCCCTGCCCCTCAGCCCCCTCCTCCCTGCCCTTCAGTCCCCTCCTCCCTGCCCCTCAGCCCCCTCCTCCCTGCCCCTCAGCCCCCTCCTCCCTGCCC